>CM019709.1:5251499-5276499 GCA_009760885.1 Achatina immaculata | reverse complement strand
CGCCTGACTCAGATATACATCTAATCTTACATTAAAATAATGTTGTCTGTTCGCCTGAGTCAGACATACATATAATCTTACATTAAAATAATGTTGTCTGTTCGCCTGAGTCAGATATACATCTAATCTTACATTAAAATAATGTTGTCTGTTCGCCTGAGTCGGATATACATCTAATCTTACATTAAAATAATGTTGTCTGTTCGCCTGACTCAGACATACATATAATCTTACATTAAAATAATGTTGTCTGTTCGCCTGAGTCAGATATACATCTAATCTTACATTAAAATAATGTTGTCTGTTCGCCTGAGTCAGACATACATCTAATCTTACATTAAAATAATGTTGTCTGTTCGCCTGACTCAGACATACATATAATCTTACATTAAAATAATGTTGTCTGTTCGCCTGAGTCAGATATACATCTAATCTTACATTAAAATAATGTTGTCTGTTCGCCTGAGTCAGACATACATCTAATCTTACATTAAAATAATGTTGTCTGTTCGCCTGACTCAGACATACATATAATCTTACATTAAAATAATGTTGTCTGTTCGCCTGAGTCAGATATACATCTAATCGTACATTAAAATAATGTTGAGTGTTCGCCTGGATCAGATATACATATAATCTTACAGTAAAATAATGTTGAGTTTTCGCTTGAATTAGATATACATCTAATCTGACAGTAAAATAATGTTGAGAGTTCGCCTGAGTTAAATATACATCTAATCTGACAGTAAAATAATATTGAGTATTCGCCTGAGTTAGATATACATCTAATCTGACAGTAAATTAATGTTGAGTATTCGCCTGAGTTAGATATACATCTAATCTGACAGTAAAATAATGTTGAGTATTCGCCTGAGTTAGATATACATCTAATCTGACAGTAAATTAATGTTGAGTTGTCGCCTGAGTTAGATATACATCTTATCTTATAGTAGAATATTGAGTGTTCCCTGAGTTAGATATACATCTACTGTTCTTACAGTAAAATGTTAAGTGTTCGCCTGATTTTTTTTTAGATATACGTACATTTAATCTTACAGTAAAATGTTCGAATGTTCGCCTGATTTAGATATACATCACGTCTAAGACTAAAATGTTGAGTGTTAAGTCAGATATAGTCTAATCTTAAAACAAAATGTTGATTGTTAAGTCAGATATAGTCTAATCTTATAATAAAATGTTGAGTGTTTGCTTGAAAAATAGAAAAAACAAATTTCTAAAAAAAAAACAACAAAAAACAAACTAATCTGACAGAAAAAATGTTTTCTCCCGAAATAAAATAATCAGATAGAAAGAATGATAAGTGTTCACTTAAGATAATCTGATAGAAAGAATGATAAGTGTTCACTCATGATAGTCTGAAAGAAAAATGTTGACTGGAGATATACTTAAGTGTACACACAAGGTAGGTTTCATTTGACAGGAAAATTTTGGATGGAGACAGACTTAAGTGTACACAGGGTAGGTTTAGTCTGAGAGGAATATGTTGACCGGAGACAGACTTAAGTGTACACAGGGTAGGTTTAGTCTGAGAGGAAAATATTGATTGGAGGTAGACTTAAGTGTACACCAGGTAGGTTTAATCTGAGAGGAAAATATTGACTGGAGGTAGACTTAAGTGTACACCGGGTAGGTTTAATCTGAGAGGAAAATATTGACTGGAGGTAGACTTAAGTGTACACCGGGTAGGTTTAGTCTGAGAGGAAAATACTGAAAGGAGTTAGACTTAAGTGTACACCGGGTAGGTTTAGTCTCCAGGAAAATGTTGACTGGAGATAGACTTAAGTGTACACCGGGTAAATGTTCTCTGTTTGTAAAAGATCCCTGTCGTTCTCCCCTTTCCCCCCTCCCATCAACTATACAATACTCATCCAGCTAGATCAGTCCTGGGCCAGCGATCTGATTCTTTACTAGATCAACCAAGTTTTATCATTGGGTTTTCAGATTTCTCCAGGTATCTCTTGTTTCATTTCCCGAACCTTTCTATCTCGATTAGGCCATCCCGTATTTATATATTCTATAATCTTGTGTTTATATATTCTACCATCTTCTGTTTATATATTCAACCATCTTGTATTTATATATTTTACCATCTTGTGTTTATATATTTTACCATCTTGTGTTGATATATTCCACCATCTTGTGTTGATATATTCCATCATCTTGTGTTTATATATTTCATTATCTTGTGTTTAGTACTCCACTATCTTGTGTTTATATATTTTACATCTTGTGTTTATATATTCCACCATCTTGTGTTTATATATTTTACCATCTTGTGTTTATATATTTCACCATCTTGTGTTTATATATTTTACCATCTTGTGTTTATATATTCAACCATCTTGTATTTATATATTTCACCATCTTGTGTTTATATATTTCACCATCTTGTGTTTATATATTTCACCATCTTGTGTTTATATATTCAACCATCTTGTATTTATATATTTCACCATCTTGTGTTTATATATTTCACCATCTTGTGTTTATATATTTCACTATCTTGTTTTTATATATTTCACCATCTTCTGTTTATATAAGTTTATTTTTTCTGATCTAGGAAAACTGACTAAGAAATAATCTACGTTTTATGCAATCCTGTCTCATAATTCCATGTTTTATATAATCTTTTCTCAAATAATCCATATTGTATACAGTCCTGTTTGAATATGAATCTTTATGGAAGTCTGGTCGCGTTACATGTTTTAGACTTGATTTGTCTTTACATTTCCAGCGTCCCCGAGCAAGGTTGTGTGTCTAAATATTGAGTATTTTGTTTCCTTTCATGCATTTCTTCCATTTTGCTTGTTAATTTAAATCTGACCTTCCTATTTTTTTATGATCAATCTCTCTCACACACACACACACGCACGCACGCACGCACATATAACTGTTAAAAAAAAGAAACACAACAAATACGATGCTCAAGTTTGCTGATCAGACAAGGGCATATTGGCTGAAACGTTCACTTGGGCATTGACTTCACGTGCTGACCTGAATTCTACTCAGCAGATGATTCATGAGCACAGAAAAGCGACACTAATCAACATGAGAATCCTGTGAAACTTACTGACCATGTTACTGAATACCTATAAAAGACCGACACTCCTCGAATCAAATCATTTGAAAATTCAGTGTGCAAGAATGGCTCATCTCACTACAGAACAACGACTCTTCAACATTGGACGTTCAAAAACTGGACAGTCACCATTAGTCGCGCCTTTGGAGATGGTTTCAAGAAACTGGCTCAGTTGCAGACCGGCCGCGCAGTAGAAGACACATAGTCACAACTCCTGGCGAAGACCGCTTCATACGGCTGCGTCACCTCAGGAATTGATTTGCATCTGCGTCCTCAACAGTCCAGTCAATGACAGTAGCTCGTCGAATTTCAGATCAAACGGTCAGGAACCGGCTGCACGACGCTGGTCTTTAGGCTAGAAGACCCTACAGAGGTCCTGTTCTTACGGACCGGCATCGCCAGAACTGACTGTAGTGGGCGAACCAGCACTGTCACTGGGCCGTTCCGAATGATTGGAGAAAAGTTTCGTTTAGTGATGAATCATTCTTTCTGTTTCAGCGGCACGATAAACGGAGAAGAGTTTACCGCAGAGTCCATGAGCGCTACGCCCAGAACTGCGTAGATAAGACTCCTCCACATGGTGGTGGAGGTGTACTGGTGTGAGGGACGATCAACTTCATGGGAAGAAGTGACATGGTGCAAATTGAAGGACGCATGAATGCCCATCGATACGTTGCTGAAGTTATTCGTCCTCCTGTCGTTTCACTTTTGATTGCACCAGGGTCGATTTTTCAGCAAGATAACGCTCGACCTCACGTGGCACAACTCACCACCCAGTTCATCACTGACAACAACGTCCAGACCATTCTATGGCCATTATTGTCATCAGACATGAACCAAATAGAACACTTATGGGATAAACTCAACAGACACGTCCGCCAGCGAGACGTGGCGCCAACCAATCTCCGACAGTTGTCTCTTGCACTGCGGGAAGAGTGGGCAGCCATCCCACAACAACAGATCCAACGGGTAATCGGATCCATGTCAAGGAATGTCCTTCTCTGATACAGGCCAGAGGAGGCCATACACCTTACTGAAACGGAGGCCTCATTTGCAAAGAATAAAAGTCCAAACCAAATGTAATGAACATCATTTCATTGTTAAAGTATTCAAGTTTCTTCATACCAAGATTGAAACATTAATTCAGTAAAATAAAATTTTGATACATGTTTTAAATTTAGTGTCCGTTACGACTACAGCAGTGTTGTATTTCTTTTTTTTTAAAAACAGTATATATATATATATATAAGACTGTTTCCTGTTCGACAGACCAGTCTACACTTGATTTAACTGGCATAGTAACACGTGGCTCTGATCCATCCAATCAGTTTAGACCACACATGTGACCTTCTTGTCGCTTCAGGTGAAATACTTTACAGGTAAACGTGGGTAGAATACGCTGATAGAAATATTTGTACCTGTAAAAATTTGTTTAACAGCAAACAAACTCTATTACCACTACTGCTACTACCACCTCCACCATTATTACTATTGCTACAGCAAAAAAATACTCATTCATTCCTTTGCTTGTCCCTTGCGGAACTTTGCCTCCCAAACAGCACTCCTGTAGGCCTCTCGGTTGTGAGCAAGATGGCCTACTGCTGCTGCATCCATTTCCAGATCATCAACGATGTCTTGCAGCCATCTTCGTTTCGGTCTTCCTCTTTTTCTTTTTCCCATTATGTATCCTTCCAAGACGGTCTTCTCTAAATTATCATGACGTTTAATGTGGCCAAAATATTTAAGTTTTCTCTCTTTAATCCCATGATTGCTGCTTGGGTTTCTTGGTATGTTTCCAGAAGGTAGTTTACCATTGCTTTCCTTCCGGGCAGTGACTGTACTAGTCAGTGATCGTAGCCATTGTCCCTACACTGAGATCATCTGCCTACCATCATAGAATAGGTGACCATAACCAACATTATCTGTCAGCTGCTCCCCCATTCCACCCACCACCTGCTCCCATGGCTTCACGTCACCCTGATCGGGGGGCTATACGGGTACTCCACCTTGCCCAAGGGTGTCCCGTAGACTGACGGAGGTAAGGAGGCGTCTTACTTCTCCTTTGATAGGGGATACCCCTACCCCGCTAACCAAAAAATACTACTACGTCTATTACTACTGTTATGACAACAATAGCTGCTACTATTACTATTGTTATGACAACAATAGCTGCTACTATTACTATTGTTACGACGACAATAGCTGCTACTAGTACTATTGTTACGACAACAATAGCTGCTACTATTACTATTGTTCTGACAACAATAGCTGCTACTATTACTATTGTTACGACGACAATAGCTGATACTATTACTATTATTACTATTGTTACGACGACAATAGCTGCTACTATTACTATTGTTACGACTACAATAGCTGCTACTATTACTATTATTACTATTGTTACGACTACAATAGCTGATACTATTACTATTATTACTATTGTTACGACAACAATAGCTGCTACTATTACTATTGTTATGACAACAATAGCTGCTACTTTTACTATTATTACGACAACAATAGCTGCTACTATTATTATTGTTACGACAACAATAGCTGCTACTATTATTATTGTTACGACAACAATAGCTGCTACTATTATTATTGTTACGACTACAATAGCTGCTACTTTTACTATTATTACGACAACAATAGCTGCTACTATTATTATTGTTACGACAACAATAGCTGCTACTATTATTATTGTTACGACAACAATAGCTGCTACTACATAGAGTGGTTTTCCGTGGCCACCCCCTTATTCAAGCCAGAAAATCAGCTTCTCTGTATTGTGCAGGCATATGTTAACATCACACGCATCCATGGCTCAGTCTGTGACATCTGTCACATTCGTCTACAGCCGAGACATTACCAGGTTGTGGAGGTCTTGTCACATTGTTACGCTGTGTCCAGGGACAAGACAGAGAATAGCGCCAGTCACGCTTCATGAATAAATCCTTCACAATAAAAAGAAAAGTTTTTGCCTCTTTACAGTTAAGGAGAAACTTTCAGCTCTTCAGAAAGCAGAGGTCAAAAGAAGATTTGTACAACACTGACCACAAATGTCCTGGATGGATTCACAAATAGTTTTGTCATAAATCTTGGGTAAAATGACATAAAACATTAGCATCACCGGATGTGGTTTATTGTCTTGATGAAAACCAGACCTGGTGTAGAAACATCAAGGAAGATCTGGAAATCAAAGACAATCTTTCTTACTGTACAAACGCAGCCGACAGTTAAAATCTTGAAAATCATCGAAATGATGTCAAGGTTGGAGAGGAAAAAAAAAACCTAGTGTTTGAAGTCTTAAATGGCGTTAAAGATCTGATGTTTCTAGTCTTAAATAAAATCAAAGATCTGATGTTTATATTCTTAAATAACATCAAAGATCTCATGTTTCTAGTCTCAAAGAAAGTCGAAGATCTGATGTTTCTATTCTTAAATAACATCAAAGATCTCATGTTTCTAGTCTCAAAGAAAGTCGAAGATCTGATGTTTCTATTCGTAAATAACATCAAAGGTCTGATGTTTCTAGTCTTAAATAAAGTCAAAGGTCTGATATTTCTAGCCTTAAATAAAGTAAAAAATCTGATGTTTCTAGTTTAAAAAAAACATCAAAAATCTGATGTTTCTAGTCTTAATTCATGTTAAAGATCTGATTTTCATGTTCACAAATGTGAGTAAAATCAGAAACATGACATGGATTCTTCCCCTCTCATCAAGTCCTTTCATCAAATCCTTTCATCAAGTCTGCTGTAGCAGATTAAGACATTTTACAGATTGTTTTCCCATGTCTTATTTGTCCACATCACAAGCAACCCAGACATTTTATTTTATTGTCACTGCCATGCCAGACATTTTATTTTATTGTCATTGCCAGCCCAGACATTTTATTTTTATTGACATTGCCAACCCAGACATTTTATTTTTATTGTTACTGCCAACCCAAACATTTTATTTTTATTGTGACTGCCAACCCAGACATTTTATTTTTATTCTCACTGCCAACCCAGACATTTTATTTTTATTGTTACTGCCAACCCAGACATTTTATTTTTACTGTCACTGCCAACCCAGACATTTTATTTTTATTGTCACTGCCAACCTAGACATTTTATTTTTATTGTCACTGCCAACCCAGACATTTTCATTTTTTTCTTGTATTGTCACCGCCTGGACGGATCAGCGCCAACCCGGGCTGTCACAGGTGATTACTTGTGATAAAGGGCTTGTTTCGGACCAACTCCAGCAGACAAGGAGAGTGGAGTGGGATAGTGAGTGGCATGAGTATCCCTATAAAATACCTAAGATCCGCTTTAAAATCTCTTAAGCTTCTACTTTCTTGTGGATGGGACAAAGACCAAAGGTTAGCGGAGAGACCGAACACAAACCTTCAGAAGATACAAAGACTAAAAGATTAGCGGAGAGACCGAACACAAACCTTCAGAAGACACAAAGACTAAAAGATTAACGGAGAGACCGAACACAAACCTTCAGAAGATACAAAGACTAAAGTTTAGCGGAGAGACCGAACACAAACCTTCAGAAGTCACAAAGACTAAAGTTTAGCGGAGAGACCGAACACAAACCTTCAGAAGACACAAAGACTAAAAGATTAGCGGAGAGACCGAACACAAACCTTCTGGAGACAGTGAGAAACTTTTGTGGTAACTACCAAGAAAGGTCACGCGGACCTTCCGAAAGCAGACAGAAGTGAAGGACAAGAAGTGAGTTCAGACGAAGCAACCTTGTGAGGTAGGGCGTTTCACCTGTCACAGGTGGTGCCTGGTGCTCAAGTTACTGCTGGAAAAACAGATTCAAACTCGCAACATGGAATGTGAGAGTGAGATGTCAGACAGGAAAACTGGAAAATGTAATAAAGGACATGGAAAGAATGGAAATTAACATCCTGGGAATGAGTGAAGCGAGAAAGGTACAGACAGAACTCAGGACATCACACTATCATAGACTAAGTCAGGACAGCACACTATCATACACTCAGTCAGGACAACACATTACCATACACTCAATCAAAACATTTTCTAATAACTTACACCAAACCATGAGCCACAGAAAATCACACGGAGTTAACCTGGAGTACTCAGTGGTTTTAATGCCAATTTCAGAAAGCAACATACAAACAAATAGACAAGAAAGTAAAAAGTTCAGCTAGAAGGGATAAAAGATAATACATAGACAATATGGCAAAAGAGGCAGAGAAAGCATCAAAAACAGGAGACAGCAAAACTTTATATAACATACAAAAGAGGCTAACGGGTACTATTGCATCTGAAGAAAGACCAATCCTTAGCAAAACTGGAACCTTATTAACATCAAGTAAAGACCAAAACGCAAAGATGGGCCGAACACTTCCAAGAAATACTTAATCGACCACACCCAAAAGAATTGTTAAACCTTGAAACCGACTTACCAGCCCCACAGCTAAATGTCAATCTAGATGAAATTACATTGCATGAAATTGAAACAGCAGTGAATTTAATGGCTAACAATAAAGCTGCAGGTGAAGATGAAATAACACCCGAAATGTTAAAAGCTATCAATAGTGGCAACATGAGACAACTATAGAAAATGTTTAATAAAATTTGGAAAGAAGAAAAGGTCCCCTCTAAATGAAAAAAAGGAATCATTGTTAAAATAAAAAAAAAGGCAACCTTAGTGACTGTAACAATTGGAGAGGAGTAACCTTAATATCAGTTGTGTCAAAAGTATTTTGCAAGGTCATTTTGAATAGACTTAAAAATATAGTGGATACTGCAATGAGAGAAGAGCAAGCAAGATTTTGAAAAGGGAGAAGCTGTCTCTACGAGAATTTTACTCTAAGAATAATACTTGAAGAACATATTGAAAAGAAAAAACCATTAATACTGAACTTCATTGACTTTAAAAAGGCATTTGATTGCATACACAGAGATTCATTATGGAGAATTTTGAGTCTATATGGAGTACCATCTAAAATTGTCAGCATCGTTAAGGACTTCTACAATGGATATGTTTGTGCAGTCAAAACAGAAGAATGGATGAGTGAAAGGTTCCAGATTGAAACAGGCGTGAAACAAGGATGTATATTGTCTCCTTTGCTTTTTGGAATTACAACAGACTTCATAATGAAAAAATGCTGCACATGTAACACAGGTATTGACTGGGTACATGGGACCCAACTAGAAGATCTTGATTTTGCTGATGACATAACTCTTATCAGTAACAATGTGAGTTCCATGCAAGAAAAAACAGATAGCCTGTCTTCGCTGGCTAGCAAAATAGAACTTCAAATTAACAAAAACAAAACAAAAATAATAAAACTTCCCATTAATCAAAATGGAAAAATTGACATAGAAGGGATATACGTTGAAGATGTCAATCAATTTGCATACCTTGGCAGCTACATAGACCAGGATGGTGACACCAGAAAGGAAGTTTGAATTAGAATTGCAAAAGCAGCATCTATCTTCAAGAATCTTGAGAACATATGGCATTCAAATGTTATAAGCACAAATTCCAAGTTAAGACTATTCAATTCAAATGTAATATCCACTCTCATTTATGCATGCGAAAGCTGGAAAACAACTAAAGAAATAGACAAGAAATTAGACTCTTTTGAAAACAAATGCCCAAGGAAAATACTCGGCATCAAGAAAAACGAATTCAAGAATAATGCAGAGATAAGACAGATGACTGAACAACAACCAGTCTCACGGGTGATCAGGAAAAGGAGCTTGACATATGTTGGTCACTTGATGAGAAGAAATGATCAGAGAATCCCAGTTATCAAGTGGAACACAACAGGCCAAAGAAAAAAAGGCAGACCGCGTGAAACTCTAAAGAGGACACTGTTAAGAGAGGCCAAATTAACAGGCATGAAATCCCTTGATGAGGTTGAAAGACTCGCCGAAGAGAGGAAAAATTGACGAACTACTTTGCGAGCCCTATGTGACGTTTAACGGCACGGGAAGGATATAAGATAAAGGGGCTTGTGGTCTGGGAATGAGAAATGAACGAGGAGATATAGTAACACAAGGGGCAAAAAAAAGAGCACATGATGATTACTGGGAACATGTGGTTCAGGCAACACCAGAGAAGACTGAATGGAACGCCCCTGACAGAAAAAATCTTTAATCAAGTCGACTACATTATAAACAATCTCGAATTCAACTACATTCTATTAATAAACATCCTCGAAGTCCACTACATTCTATTAATAAACATCCTCGAAGTCCACTACATTCTATTTATAAACATTCTGGAAATGCCTTATTAGTAAGAAAAGCCATGCCAAGAGCTGGCTATGATCAAGGTCTTCGTAAAACAAAAGTTAAAGAAAACATACAGAAGGATGAGGAACATAAAGTTAAAGAAAACATACAGAAGGATGAGGAACATAAAGTTAAAGAAAACATACAGAAGGATGAGGAACATAAAGTTAAAGAAAACATACAGAAGGATGAGGAACATAAAGTTAAAGAAAACATACAGAAGGATGAGGAACATAAAGTTAAAGAAAACATACAGAAGGATGAGGAACATAAAGTTAAAGAAAACATACAGAAGGATGAGGAACATAAAGTTAAAGAAAACATACAGAAGGAGGAGGAATATCAAGCTAGACATGGAACTGTTTAAAAGGAATGAAGAACTAGAGGACAGATACAAAGTTGGGGTTATTAATAGATAAAACGGATCAGCAAAAATACAAAATGTTTTTGAAGATTGGAAAACGAGATTCAGTCCATCAGACGGGAAAAGAAATATTACCTGAGAGAAAAGAAAGAGCAAAGAAGAACTGGATGACGACAGAAACACCGCAGCTCATGGAAAATAGAAGACATTATTAAAAGGGCAGAAAAAAATACAAAAGAAGACTGGGTAGATGACCAGAATGAAAGAGAGCCTAAAATATGCACAAACAAACAAGTGAACTGACAGCTAGAGGAAGAAGATATAACACAGGCTACCTGAGGTCAAGTGAGGCCAAAATAATAGTGAGGAAAGAGGAGACTGCAGAGAGCTGGACATATTATATACTGTTCAAAAAAAGAAACGCAACACTACTGTAGTCGTAATGGACACCAAATTTTAGACTTGTATCAAAATTTTATTTTACGGAATTAAAGTTTCAATATTGGCATGAAGAAACTTTAAGACCTTAACAATGAAATGATGTTCATTAAATTTGGTTTGAACTTTTATTATTTGCGGCCTCTGTTTCAGTAAGGTGTATGGCCTCCTCTGGTCTATATCAGAGAACATCTCCTTGATATGGATCCAATTAGCCGTTGGGTCTGTTGTTGTGGGATGGCTGCCCAATCTTCCCACAGTGCAAGAGACAACTGTCGGAGATTGATTGGCGGCACCTCTCGCTGGCGGACTTGTCTATTGAGCTCATCCCATAAGTGTTCTATTTGGTTCATGTCTGATGACATGGATGGCCACGGAATGGTCTGGACGTTGTTGTCAGCGAGGAACTGGTTTGTGGGTTGTGCCACATGAGGTCGAGCGTTATCCTGCTGAAAAATCGACCCTGGTGCAGTCAGAAGTGGAAGAACGTGAGGAAGAAGAATTTCAGCGACGTATCATTGGACATTCGGGCGTCCTTCCCATGAAGTTGATCGTCCCCCACACCAGTACACCTCCACCACCATGTGGAGGAGACTCATCCATGCAGTTCTGGGCGTAGCGCTCATGTACTCTGCGGTAAACTCTTCTCCGTCTATCGTCTCGCTGGAGCAGAAAGAATAATTCATCACTAAACCAAACCCTTCTCCGATCATTCGGAACGGTTCATTGACAATGCTGGTTCGCCCACTGAAGTCGGTTCTGGCGATGCCGGTCCGTAAGAACAGGACCTCTGTAGGGTCTTCTAGCCCAGAGACCAGCGTCGTGCAGCCGGTTCCTGACCGTTTGATCCGAAATTCGACGAGCTGCTGTCATTGACTGGATTGTTGAGGACGCAATGACGCAGCCGAATGAAGCGGTCTTCGGCAAGAGTTGTGACTACAGGTCTTCCACTTTGCTGCCGGTCTGCAACTGAGCCAGTTTCTTGAAATCGTCTCCAAAGGTGACTAATGTGCTTCTAACTACATTAAATTGTCTAGCCACTACACTTTGTGACTGTCCAGTCTTTGAACGTCCAATGATGATGAGTTATTGTTCTGTAGTGAGATGAGCCATACTTGCACACTGAATTTTCAAATGATTTGATTCGAGGAGCGTCAATATTTTATAGGCATTCAATAACATGGCCAGTGAGTTTTGTGTTCAGTAAGTTTCATGGGATTCTCGTGAACTTGTCATGAGTTATTGTCAAAAATGCTGTTTTGACTAGTGTCGCTTTTCTATGCTCATGAATCATCTGCTGAGTACAGTTTAGGTCAGCACGTGAAGCTGATGTCCAAGTGAACGTTCCAGGCAATTTGCCCTTGTCTAATCAGCAAATTTCAGTTTAAATCACAACATCATATTTGTTGCGTTTCTTTCTTTTTTTTGTTTTGGTTTTTGTTTTGTTTGTTTTGTTTGTTTTTGAACAGTATATTAATAGACAGTATGGTGGGGCAAGACTAGATGTAATGTCAAATATAAATAATTGTAGTCGACCAGCAATGCTGGAAGAGAAAGTCTTAGATGTCATTAAACATAGGAAAAGAGGGAAAGCGAAAAGACCCGACAAATTATCTGTAGAATAATTTGTAGCTCTTGGTGAATTCGGTGTAAAAGTACTAACAAAATTGGTGGATAGCATCTATAACACTGGATATATTATCTAATGAACTATAACACTCCATAGAAAAAGAGGAACTAATAATGATCGAGCTTACGGTTCCGTACGAAACAAGAATAGAGGAACAACATCTATTCAAATGTGAGAAGTACAATGATCTGGTCAAGCAACTGAGGCAGGGGGCAGGAATCAGGGCAAAAGTGATAGCTGTAGAAGTGGGAGCGAGAGGATTCGTAGCAACATCAGCATATGACCTATGTAAGCAACTGGGCATAAAGGGACAAGCAAGAGCAAGGGCATTGAAAAACCTTTCAGAAACAGCAGAAAAGGCCTCACGCTGTCTGTGGAGTATACGAAACAAGCATTGAGAACATAAATGTTGTTTGCCACAACCAATACCAGTCCTCCGTGGCTAAATCGCTAAAGACGCACTTCAAAAGTGCAGTGCCAACTCAATCCCGGGACGAAAAAAAGCAACAACTCACAAGACCTCTGGGAGTCATGACCCAGAGGGGCCCACCCCCCTTAGAGTGTCAGGAGTTTAATAGGGCCGAAACACTTGTCTGAGGGGGGTACTTCCTCTGATGATCTGAAGGAGTTGTGTTGTTGTTCCGTTCTCTACAGTAGAGAGTTTCCTGCATACTGCATATATTACCTAATGAACTATAACACTGGATATATTACCTACTGAACTATAACACTGGATATATTACCTAATGAACTATTAAAATCCTCCTTCACAGTTCTGCCAAAAAGACTTTCCTGTCATATCACAAAACTACAACTGAGAATTATTATGAAAAGAATTAGACATAGAACAAAGATGGGAGTAGGAGTTTGGATTTTTAGAAGGGAAAGGACCATGCGAGTATAATGCCATATTTCCACTAAGAACTCCAACAGAGAGAACTTGAGAAGTAAGGAAAGACTTATTTGTATGTTTCATTAACTATACCGGAATATCTGACAAAGTAAAACATGGCGAAATCATGAACATGCCAGGGGATATAAATAGTGACAGCAAAGATCTGGGAATTTTAAAAAAAACATGTACTGGAATCAAGAAGCAATCATCAGTGTAGAAAATATGACAAACAAATATCAAGCTATAAAGTAAGGAGTTAGGCTAGAAAATATAACAGACAAATATCAAGCTATAAAGCAAGGAGTTAGGCTAGAAAATATGACAGACAAATATCAAGCAATAAAGCAAGGAGTTAGGCTAGAAAATATGACAAACAAATATCAAGCAATAAAGCAAGGAGTTAGGCTAGAAAATATGACAGACAAATATCAAGAAATAAAGCAAGGAGTTAGGTGTCTAAGATAACACACAGGGAATGTCTAAGATAACACACAGGGGATGTCTAAGATAACACACAGGGGATGTCTAAGATAACACACAGATAATGTCTAAGATAACACACAGATAATGTCTAAGATAACACACAGATAATGTCTAAGATAACACACAGATAATGTCTAAGATAACACACAGATAATGTCTAAGATAACACACAGATAATGTCTAAGATAACACACAGATAATGTCTAAGATAACACACAGATAATGTCTAAGATAACACACAGGGGATGTCTAAGATAACACACAGATAATGTCTAAGATAACACACAGGGAATGTCTAAGATAACACACAGGGGATGTCTAAGATAACACACAGGGAATGTCTAAGATAACACACAGGGGATGTCTAAGATAACACACAGGGAATGTCTAAGATAACACACAGGGGATGTCTAAGATAACACACAGATAATGTCTAACAAAGCAATAAAGCAAGGAGTTAGGCTAGAAAATATGACAGACAAATATCAAGCTATAAAGCAAGGAGTTAGGCTAGAAAATATGACAGACAAATATCAAGCTATAAAGCAAGGAGTTAGGTAAGAAAATATGACAGACAAATATCAAGCAATAAAGCAAGGAGTTAGGTAAGAAAATATGACAGACAAATATCAAGACATAAAGTAAGGAGTTAGGTAAGAAAATATGACAGACAAATATCAAGACATAAAGTAAGGAGTTAGGTAAGAAAATATGACAGACAAATATCAAGACATAAAGTAAGGAGTTAGGTAAGAAAATATGACAGACAAATATCAAGACATAAAGTAAGGAGTTAGGTAAGGTTGTGTCCTCTCAGTAAGGAGTTAGGTAAGGTTGTGTCCTCTCAGTAAGGAGTTAGGTAAGGTTGTGTCCTCTCCGTAAGGAGTTAGGTAAAGTTGTGTCCTCTCGCCAGATTTGTTCTCACTGGTACAGTGAAAACATCATTAAAGAAACTAAAAATAAACAAATAATTCGACTTAGAGGCTAGAGTGTGAACAGCATACGATATGCAGATGATACAGTTCAAACAGCCAAATATGAAAAGAGCCTACAATGTGAACAACCTACGATATGCAGACTATACACTACAAACAGTCAAATATGAAAAGAGACTACAGTGTGAACAGCATACGATATGCAGATGATACAGTACAAAGAGACAAATATGAAAAGAGCCTACAATACAAAGAGTCAAATATGAGAAGACCCTACAGTACAAAGAGCCAAATATGAAAAGAGCATGTAGAAATGATTAATACAGAAAGTGAGAAGAAAGGACTCGCTCTAAACAGCAAGAAAACAGTAACAGTGCAGGGAAAAACCACACACTTAAGTACATTGTTAAGGTACAAGGCACGACCTTGAGACAGGTGCAGACACTTAAATATCTGGGGAACATCAGATGGGAAATGCACCTCTGAAATCAAAAATAGAACATGCCAAGCCGAAAAAAAGTTTCAAACAAATGAGAAACATCTTGTGCAATGCATCTCTGTCAGTGGGCATCAGAAGCAACATTCTAAAATGCTACATTGAGTCTGTCCTACTCTGTGGAAGTGAGTCATTAACAATGAACAGATTGATGTAAAGATCACTAGAGGCAACAAAGATGTGGTTTCTTAGAAGAATGTTAACAATAAAATAGGCAGCTAGATAACACACAGGGAATGTCTAAGATATCTTATATCTTTCCCGTGCCGTTAAACGTCACATAGGGCCCGCAAGGTAATTCGTCAATTTTGTCCTGTCTTCAGCGAGTCTTTCAACCTCATCAAAGGATTTTATGCCTGTTAATTTGGCCTCTCTTAACAATGTCCTCTTCAGAGTTTCGCGAGGTCTGCCTCTTTTTCTTTGGCTTGTTGTGTTCCACTTGATAGCTTGTTTTGGGATTCTCTGATCGTTTCTTCTCTTCACGTGATCAACATATGTCCATCTCCTTTTCCTGATCACCCATGAGACTGGTTGTTGTTTAGTCATCTGTCTTATCTCTGCATTGTTCTTGAATTCATTCTATTTGATGCCGAGTATCTTTCTTAGGCATTTGTTTTCAAAAGAGTCTAATTTCTTGTCTATTTCTTTAGTTGTTTTCCAGCTTTCGCATGCATAAATGACAGTGGATATTACATTTGAATTGAATAGTCTTAACTTGGTTTTTATGCTTATAACTTTTGAATGCCATATGTTCTCAAGATTCTTGAAGATCGATGCTGCTTTTGCAATTCTAATTCAAACTTCCTTTCTGGTGTCACCATCCTGGTCTATATAGCTCCCAAGGTATGCAAATTGATTGACTTCTTCAGTACCTGTCCCTTCTACGTGTATTTTTCCATTTTGATTAGTGGGAACTTTCATTATTTTTGTTTTGTCCTTGTTAATTTCAAGTCCTGTTTTGCTAGTCAGTGAAGACAGGCTATTTGTTTTTTTTCTTGCATAGAATTCACATTGTTACTGATAAGAGTTATGTCATCAGCAAAATCAAGATCTTCAACAAGTCTAAGGTAACACACAGATAATGTCTAAGATAACACACAGGGAATGTCTAAGATAATACACAGATAATGTCTAAGATAACACACAGGGGATGTCTAACAAAAGCAAATATAAACAAGAACCTAATCAAACACATAAGAAAACGACAGCCACCATCTACGGGGCATATAAAGAGAAGAGCAGGGCCTGCGACATCGGAACAACAAGAAAGACAAATGGGAAGAGAGGCAAGGGGAAGAAAATCATGGAAGTCAGTCCAGCGTGGTGGCACAATAAAAATTCGCCAACTGAGCTGATGGAAGGATCAAGGAAGCATGCCATCCCATGTCTAACAGCAAGGTGCCCGATGGTGATGGTTGTCTCTGCCAACCCAGACATTTTTTCTTGTCTTAAAATAAGATTTTGTCTTGTCCTAAAATAAGAATTTGCCTCGTCTTAAAATAAGAATTTGCCTTGTCCTAAAATAAGAATCACACATAAAAAAAAAAGGACCGACAGAAAGATGTACACAACCCTGTAATATTTTGGCCTAACAAAATCTGCAGACGTCTTACCCGAGTTTTCCCGCGGGACTGGCCGGAGCAGTAAAATAAGACCAACACGCTTAAGATAAAATTATAATTTGTTTGGAAGATGAAGGAAGTCTGACAGGAAGTTGCTAAGAAATTTAATTCACTTGGGACAAGCCTGGCCGACGTAGGCAGGACTGGAGAGAAAACATTCAGGTACGGTTCAGCCTAGATGCTGTGCTGCGTTGTTTTTATTTTTTCAAAACTACAAAGATTTGTTTTTCAGGAGATATTACATACATATATGTACTTCAAGAAACTAGAAAAGTACTTTGTAGAAAAGTACAGGTACTCAAGATCACGTGATTAAGTTCTGGATCCACTTAAACCTCAACTAATGTGAGATAATTGTGAATCTGGAGGAATTAAACTGCGTTCTGTGGTAGAAGGTAGGTTTCATCATCATCATCATCATCATCATCGTCGTCGTCGTCGTCGTCCAGAAAGTTATGTATCGAGATTTTTGTGCTACCATTCTCTGCTTTTGGTCATCTTTTCATAATTGTGTCTTCATTTTCACCTTTCTCTTAACTTAATTACATAACTTCTACAACCTCAATATGTTTTTTTTTGTTTTGTTACATTATACCAGAATTTAGATTACGCCAAATTCTGTAACATAATTCTAAAGTAAATGAAATAAGAGAAATTCATATTTTCCAGCTCTAAACAATACAGTTATCGACTACTATAACTTTGTGTAGTCTGAATCTGTTGCTGCCAGTTATTACTAATATTTGTTATTAATGTTTATTATCGTGGGACCACGTGTCGCCCTCTCCCAAACCGAAGTGGGCGTGGCGTTATTAAAGTAGACCAGTAGTTCAGTGTCACATAACGCGTAAGAATACATTTCTCACAACTGGATCTTCTTTTTTTCAACAATTCAAATCAAGAACTGCAAGTCCATAGAGGACATGAGATTTCAAGACCTTCATCAGTTTGTTAGAGAGTTCAAACTTTATGTTTGTGATTATTTGATCACAAGACGTATTTTGTTACTGAGAATGGTGCTAGAGAGAGAGAGAGAGGAGAGAGAGAGAGAGAGAGAGAGAGAGAGAGAGAGAGAGACCTATAATGAGGTTGTTATAAGATAAATTACGGTAATAATAAAATTAATGACCCTTAGATAATAAAAATAAGAATTTTTTCTGTCTGTCTATCTGTCTGTCTGTCTGTCTGTCTGTCTATCTGTCTGTCTGTCTGCCTGTGCACACCTGCTGATTCTGTCTACCTATTTCATGACAAGGAAAGAAAAGTTTGTTTTTTTTTTAAATGTAAAAACTTTGACAAACTGAGAGAGAGAGAGAATGAATGAATGAATGAATAATCTTTATTTTTCAAGGGTAAAGAATTGGGCACGCAGAGAGAGAGAGAGAGAGAGAGAGAGAAAGAAAGAGAGAGAGAGAGAGAGAGAGAGAGAGAGAGAGAGAGAGAGAGAGCTTGACCAGAACATTTGTCAGTGGCTGAAAATATCTAGAAGTAACTTTCCACGTGACATCTTGTAATCCTTTCAAACATTTCATCCAAAAGTTGAGAAATTTCTTTCCTTCCCGGCGGGCCTTTCGTGATCATTTTTGCATTAGTTTTTCTTTTGGGTGCTAAAATACAAGACAATTGTTCTAGTTTATAGAACAAACTGGATAGAAATGTTCACAGCGAGGTGGCTGTTAGCTCAGTTTTCAATTTATTTTTCATGTTCACGTAACTGCGTAGATTACATTATAAGAGATTTTTTTTTGTAAATTGTGGAATCTTGGCAACATGTAGATTGTGGACTATTTAACATTTATGAGTGCTGACTCATTCTATTTCTTAATCTTTGTTCTAGAAAATCTTTGTTCTAGAAAATCTTTGTTCTAGAAAATCCCTGTTCTAGAGAATGTATACGAGTTCGTGAATCTTTTTTATTGAAAATATTTGTTACGGAAAATGTTTACGATTTCTTTAATCTTTGTTGTAGAAAAAAAGTATAAGATGTCTTTAATCTGTGTTGTAGAAAAAAGTATAAGATGTCTTTAATCTGTGTTGTAGAAAATCTTTGTTCTGAAAAATGTATATAGTTTCCATCGTCCTTTCACCCATGGGCGACTTCAAGGAAGTTTATGAAGCACTGGTGCATAAAAACACAAACCACTTCCTCATAACCGACCCGGACAAAGATGGCGTCAATTTTATTACTGCACCTTCTTCTAGCCACCGCCAAATATCCGCCCCAGCAGGTACACTCAACAGGTATTCCCGGATGCGAGTTGTCTTCTAGCCTTAACATCCACAAATGTCCTCAGTCTACGCGTCTGTGATTGGTTCAGCCACGTGTCTCTTCCTTGTCCTGCCCGGTACTTCTACACAAACCTAAAAAAAAAACCTCAGTCGTGAGAGAAGTTGAGAGGTCATAAACCTAGAATAGCAAGGTCATTTTGCCGAACTTGGCACACAAGAAGCATGTTTAAATCTTATGAAGTTAGTCTTTGAAAGATGTTTAAATGTTATGAAGTTAGTCTTTGAAAGATGTTTAAATGTTATGAAGTTAGTCTTTGAAAGATGTTTAAATCTTATGAAGTTAGTCTTTGAAAGATGTTTAAATCTTATGAAGTTAGTCTTTGAAAGATGTTTAAATCTTATAAAGTTAGTCTTTGAAAGATGTTTAAATCTTATAAAGTTAGTCTTTGAAAGATGTTTAAATCTTATAAAGTTAGTCTTTGAAAGATGTTTAAATCTTATAAAGTTAGTCTGTGAATGCCTAGAAAATAAAGAGCGAAAGAAATGTGGACTAGTGTGAGTGTGTGTGCGTGGTGTGTGTATGTGTACTGCATTTGTGTGTTTATATATGTGTGTTACATTTGCGTGTTTATGTGTGTGTTACACTTATATGTTTATGTGAGTGTATGTTGTAATTGTATGTTTATTTGAGTGTATGTTGCACTTGTGTGTTTATGTATATGTAGGTTGCATTTGTGTATGTTGCAGTTGTGTGTTTATGTGTATGTTCAAGAGAATATGTCTATAATACTTGTTTATTTATTTCTATATATGATTGTATATCATTTACAAAAAAGACCAGATGCCACAAAAATAAAAAAAAAATTAGCCGTAAAAAATAAAAACGCAATTCCATAAGAAAAATGTGATAAAAAAGGCCACCATAAGTCATTTGCTGATGTGCCCTCATTTTAGATATTAAAAAATGACTGTTGACACATATTTGTGTGAACTCCCTGTTTGCTTACCCTACCAAGTCGGTGAACTCCCTGTTTGCGTACCATACCAAGTCGGTGAACTCCCTATTTGCTTACTCTATCAAGTCGGTGAGCTCCCTGTTTGCTTACTCTACCAAGTCGATGAACTCCCTATTTGCTTACCCTACCAAGTCGGTGAACTCCCTATTTGCTTACCCTACCAAGTCGATGAGCTCCCTGTTTGCTTACCATACCAAGTCGGTGAACTCCCTATTTGCTTACCCTACCAAGTCGATGAGCTCCCTGTTTGCTTACCATACCAAGTCTGTGAACTCCCTATTTGCTTACCCTACCAAATCGATGAGCTCCCTGTTTGCTTACCATACCAAGTCGGTGAACTCCCTGTTTGCTTACCCTACCAAGTCGGTGAACTCCCTATTTGCTTACCCTACCAAGTCGGTGAACTCCCTGTTTGCTTAGCCTACCAAGTCGATGAGCTCCCTGTTTGCTTACCCTACCAAATCTGTGAACTCCCTGTTTGCTTACCCTACCAAGTCTGTGAACTCCCTGTTTGGTTACCCTACCAAGTCGGTGAACTCCCTGTCTGGTTACCCTACCAAGTTGATAAACGAATTCTGTATCCACTGTCGAAATTACATTTTAAAAATGGCTTTGTGTTCCACATTTTTAGTTCTCTCATTCATTATCAGAATTCTTAACTCTCCAGTCTCCCGTGGGCTGTGCTGTAATTTGTCTTTACTGTTTACGATAATCTACAGTTTATAAGTCTGATCTGTCCAAGTAATTATTTGCTTTAAACCAGTTTACCGTGTAAGTAGAAGTGTTTCCTTTCATTACAATGTAATACATAGAAAATTAATGAACTTTTAAGGATTTATGGGGGGGGGGGGAACTTCCATCCGTTATCGTTTAGAGTAGTTTCAAGACGTGGTCTGAGGTTGTGTGCTTAAAGTAAGCTGCTATGAGGTTGTGTGCTTAAAGTAAGCTGCTATGAGGTTGTGTGCTTAAAGTAAGCTGCTATGAGGTTGTGTGCTTAAAGTAAGCTGCTATGAGGTTGTGTGCTTAAAGTAAGCTGCTATGTCTGGCTTTACAAGCGGTATTTCGTGGCAGTGAGTTATTGTAACTCGTGCAGATACAACCTGGAACTACATTTTGTGTACGTATGTGTGTGTCTGTGTGGGGTGGGGCTGGGGGTATGGGTTTGATACGGGGAAGTGTCTTCTTTTTGGGGCTTGATAATATGGGTTTGTGTGCTCGTTTTGAGGTTTCACAATATGGGCTTGTATCCTCATTTTGGGGTTTCATAATATGGGGGTGTCTCAGTTTGGGGTTTAATAAATGTGGACCCCCCCCTCTCGTGTTGTAGGTCTGAAGAAGCTTGGAGCAAAGACTAGAGCAGCTGAAAAATATCTCCATAAAAAAGAAAGAAAAATAACAAAAAGTTCTGATGAAAATGACATAGACGTTCTGATGTAAATGACATACACGTTCTGAAGAAAATGACATAGACGTTCTGATGTAAATGACATACACGTTCTGAAGAAAATGACATAGACGTTCTGATGTAAATGACATAGACGTTCTGAAGAAAATGACATAGACGTTCTGATGTAAATGACATAGACGTTCTGAAGAAAATGACATAGACGTTCTGGTGTAAATGACATACACTTTCTGAAGAAAATGACATAGGCGTTCTGATGTAAATGACATAGACGTTCTGAAGAAAATGACATAGACGTTCTGATGTAAATGACATAGACGTTCTGAAGAAAATGACATAGACGTTCTGATGTAAATGACATACACGTTCTGAAGAAAATGACATAGACGTTCTGATGTAAATGACATACACGTTCTGAAGAAAATGACATAGACGTTCTGATGTAAATGACATACACGTTCTGATGGAAATAGCAGCAGAAGAATAAGAGTAAAGAAAACAAGACGCTCTAGATCAGGTCAAACTGTCGGGTCCATATGGGTCACATTTGTTGTCATGAGGGCCACACACGACAACTAATTGAAGTCATTTAATAAAAATTCTTGCAGAATATTGTTATTACTTGAACTTAGAAACATACAATGTGCATACAAATGGTCTGGCGGCTAGCTACGTGCATGAATGCAAAGTAATGAAGTTTAACAAAAGAAAAAAAAACGAAATATACACTTGTATACAACAACAACAAATACGTTGTACAAAAATGACAGCAGTTCAACGTGAACATTTATCTACGGCTATTTTTTGTGTTTTATCCTGAGGCTTGACATCTCTTTTTAATGAGAATTGTTGGTATGTCTGGCTGACATGTCTGTGCAGTTCAGACTTTGATCACAGATGACAAATGTTGATCAGTCAGCCTTGTTCTCTGAGAAGTTTTTGTTGATTTCTTGAAGGAAAATAACTGTTCATACATATAGATAGAACCGAACATTCTCATAATCCTTGTGGCAAAAGTTCTCAAGTTTTTAAACTTTTCAGGAAGATATGATAAGAAACCAGGTATCCCCACTTCAAAATACTTTTCTGTGGGTGTAGAATCCGACTGCATTTTAATAGTTCCATCTGCAGGCTTTCTTCTGCCTTGGCAACATCAAAGGTAAATGTTGTTGAAAATAATGAAAAGTGGTGTTCAAAAGATGAGAAATCACGAATTCTTTCCTGAAACTCTTTTGACAACAATCTCAGGTGACTGTCATATTTAGCAAAGCTAAGTACAGACTCAGTATTGGCAGTGTTGTTCAGCTCTTTGCACTTAGGAAAATGAACTAAATTTTCATTTGACAACTGTGACTTCCATAAGCTTAGTTTTGTAATGAAGCACTTGATGTCATCATACAACTGTGACTTCCATAAGCTTAGTTTTGTAATGAAGCACTTGATGTCAGCATACAACTGTGACTTCCATAAGCTTAGTTTTGTAATGAAGCACTTGATGTCATCATACAACTGTGACTTCCATAAGCTTAGTTTTGTAATGAAGCACTTGATGTCATCATACAACTGTGACTTCCATAAGCTTAGTTTTGTAATGAAGCACTTGATGTCATCATACAACTGATGATTAGTTTGTTTTTACCTTGTAATTTGAAATTAAGATCACTTAATTGTGCAATAATGTCCACAGCAAAAGCCAGATCCTGGAGCTAACTTTCATCTTTTATTTCATCTGTGTTTTGACCTTTCATCTCCAAAAACATAATTATCTCTCGTCTCAACAAATAAAATCTTTTCAGCACTTTGTGACATGACAACCAGCGAACTTCTGTGTAGAATGGAACATCGGTAAACTGATTACCCATATCTTCCAACAGTTGACTGAACTGCCAGTGGTTGAGAGCACGGCCTCTGTTCACTGTCTTTGTGACCAAACTAAGTGCATGATCCAATGTTAAAATGTTTGAACACAAATTTTACTGATGAATAATGCAGTTAAAATGTGCAATTAATGATTCTAGATGTGAGTTTTCTATTTTTGTTCGTAACATGGCAGCAACAGCATTATGCCTGCCAAGCATATTCTCAGCACCGTCGGTAGATAAGCATGCAAGTTTACTCAAATCCAAATCATAGTCATGCAGAACCTGCTGGACTTTCTCAAAGATGTCCTGGCTTGTTGTAGTGGCATGCGTGGGGATCGGTTCAATCATAAACTGTCACAAGCCCTGATAAAAACCACAAGCTTGTAGTATTTAAACTTTTGGTGGTGATCTTCCCCTGAGTTAACCGTACAGAACCTTGAGTTACAAAAACATTCACGTGTTGTGAGTGTTTCACAGTAGCACGGGAAATGTCGGGGAATTTTAGGGGTGGGGGGTTGCCTGAGAGAGATTGGAGAGTCTGTTCATCTTCGTAAGTGCAGTCCTGTTTTCGTTCAACTCACTGTATAAATGTTCTCAAGTCGGAGTCTGACTGTGTCTCCCAGAGATTTCTGTGTGTTATGGCGGGGCGTGCTGGCTTTTGTTTTTGCTGCCAATGATGTTTGTGTTCTGTTTACATCCTCCGGCAGTTTGAGATGTATTGAAGATGCATTTGTTCTGTAAGGTGTAGTTTAGCTGTGAGATCTCTGAACATGATCTTGTCACGAATGTACTGTATAGGAAATTGTAGCATCTCCAATGAGTGTAATGTACAGGAAATTGTAGCATCTCCCATGAGTGTAATGTACAGGAAATTGTAGCGACTCTCATAAGTGTAATGTACAGGAAATTGTAGCATCTCCTATGAGTGTGACACAACATCAGACCGTCTCACCATTTGACACGCTCACACTAAGTCAGACAAGCCTGTGATGTTACATGAAAGTATATTACAATAAATGACCAAAAAAAAAAGCAACAATAACAGGTTAAATAATGAAAAGTAACAACAGATTAAATCATAAAAAGCAACTGTAACAGATTAAATCATAAAAAAGTAACAAATTTGGAAATGGTGAAGAATTTTGAATACCTTGGATTATTACTAACTAATAATGGAGATACAATGAAGGAGATTGAAAAGAAGATACCTATCATTCTTCAGAAAGTAAAACAAATAAAGAATCTGTG
>CM019709.1:5173999-5246499 GCA_009760885.1 Achatina immaculata | reverse complement strand
ACACAACACTTTACTTCAACTACAGATACCAGATATTAGCTACAGACAGACACCAGACATTACCATAAGACATCAGAAACATATTAGCTACATTCACCAGACATTAGCTACAGGCATCGTATATTAGCTACAGATACCAGATATATTAGCTACAGACAGACACCAGACCTTAGCTTAAGACATCAGACATAGCTTAAGACACTAAACATTAGCTTCAGACATCAGGCACTGGACATTAGCTACAAACACCAGACACCAGACATTAGCTTCAGATATCAGACAATATCTTCAGATATCAGAATCAGACATTAGCTTCAGACATCAGACAATATCTTCAGACATCAGAATCAAACATTAGCTTCAGACATCAGACTTCAGCTCTAGAACCAGACGTCTCTCTAATAGCAGATTTCAGTTTTAGACACTAGAGTTTTGTTCTGGACACCAGATTCAGTTCTAGACATCAGACTCCAGACTTTTGTTCTAGACTCCAGACTTCAGTTCTAGACTCCATACATCAGTTCTAGTCTCCAGACTTTTGTTCTAGACTCCAGATTTGAGTTATGGACACCAGACTTTAGTTGCAGACTCCAGAATTTTTGTCTAGACTCCAAACTTTAGTACTAGACACCAGACTTTAGTTCTAGACTATAGACTTCAGTTCTGGACACAAAACTTTAGTTCTAGATACCAGGATTCAGTTTTTGACAGAGACTTTAGTTCTAGAATCCAGACTTTTGTTCTAGACAACAGACTTCAGTTATACACTCCTTTCTTCAGTTCTAGACACCAGACTTTAGTTTTAGATTCCAGACTTCAGTTCTGGAAACCAGACTTTAGTTCAATATACTACCAAAAATAGCACTAAGGTGGACACCACAGGGGAACAGAAGTAAGGGTAGACCAAAAGAGACATGGAGAAGAACAACAGAAAGGATGTTGAGCAATAGAGGGCTCACCTGGACAAGAGCAGAAAAAAAGGCGAAGGACAGGCATTTGTGGAAAACCCTTGCGGAAGTCCCATGTGCCCTGGGCACTTAAGTTCAGAGACAGAGAGAGATATTCTGGAACAGTTCTAGATATTTTATTCTAAACATATTCTGGAGCAGTTCTAGATATTTTACTGAGGAAAAAAAAAATGGACAAGGCGGGTCAGGAACTGAGTTTTTCTACCAGAATAGACCCGCCCTCGAACAAGTGACCTGTTGTTGAGGGGATGCCTGTAGCCAGTTAATTTGTGGCACATCCTGGACCAGAGCAACGTTCTCGGGGGGTGGGGGGGGGGGCATACTTTGCTCTGTCACTGGCAGAGTTTTCTCAGTGAATTTTTCAAAGTCGGTCCAACAAAATCTAAGTCTGTCTAAGAAAACTTGTGTTTTAATTCTGCCGTATCTTGTCCGGTAAGTTATCTAATGTAACTTTTTTGTTTTTACGTGATTCTGTTATGGCTTCACCTGGGAGAAAGAAAGCAATGAAATCATGTGACTAGTTTAAGGTTAAGTAAGGCCTGATGTATGATATTCAGTAACAGCAAAACACACACACACACACATTTACATACACACAGAGAAAGAGAGAGAGAGAGAGAAGAGAAAGAGAAGATAGAAGAAAGAAAGAAAGAAAGAAAGAAAGAAAGAGGGAGAAGAGATAAAGTGAGAGAAGAGAGAGAGAAGAGAGAGAGAGGGAAAAGGGAGGAGAGGGGAAGAGAGAGAGAAGAGAGAGAGAGAGGGAGGAGAGAAAAGAAAGAGAGAGAGAAGGAGAAGAGAAGGAAAGAGAGAAAGAGAGAGGAGAGAGAAAGAGAGAGAAGAGAGAGGAGAGAGAGGAAGAGAGAAAGAGAGAAAAGAGAGAAAGTTAGAAAGATAGAAAGAACTAAGTAAGTATAAGCAGAGCTAGGCACAGCTTGAAGGACCCAACAAACTGCAAGAGAGAGAGAGAGAGAACTAAGCAAGTATAATCAGAGCTAGGCACAGCTTGAAGGACCCAACAAACTGCAAGAGAGAGAGAGAGAGAGAGAGAAGAGAGAGAGAGAGAGAACTAAGCAAGTATAATCAGAGCTAGGCACAGCTTGAAGGACCAACAAACTGCAGAGAGAGAGAGAGAGAGAGAGAGAGAAGAGAGAGAGAATTAAGCAAGTATAATCAGAGCTAGGCACAGGTTGAAGGACTCAACAAACTGCAAGAGAGAGAGAGAGAGAGAGAGAAGAGAGAGAGAGAGAGAGCGAAAGAGTGAGAGAGAGAGAGAAACTAAGCAAGTATAAGCAGAGCTAGGCACAGCTTGAAGGACCCAACAAACTGCAAGAGAGAGAGAGAGAGAGAGAGAGAGAAGAGAGAGAGAAAGAGAGAGAGAGAAAACTAAGCAAGTATAAGCAGAGTTAGGCACAGCTTGAAGGACCCAACAAACTGCAAGAGAGAGAGAGAGAGAGAGAGAGAGAGAGAGAGAGAAGAGAGAAAGAGAGAGAGAAAGAGAGAGAGAAAACTAAGCAAGTATAGGCAGAGCTAGGCACAGCTTGAAGGACCCGACAAACTACCAGACGACCTGTTTAAAACTGTCGGACTGAAATAAAAACTACAATATAGTGAATGTATTTAGGTTGTAAAAGCATTGACCACGGAAACGTCACACTTTTGTGATAGTAAGCAAGTGTAAAAGTGTAAAACTATACAGTTGTAAAACAGTAAACAGGTGTAAAATTGTAGAAATATACAGTTGTAAAACAGTAAACAGGTGTAAAAGTGTAGAAATATACAGTTGTAAAACAGTAAACAGGTGTAAAAGTATAAAATTATACAGTTGTAGTATAATGTATATAGATATTAGCTTTAATCTACAGTCTGATGGTCAACTGTTTCATCTTATCATTGTTCTACAGTCTGATGGTCAGCTGTTTCATCTTGTCATTGTTCTACAGTCTGATGATCAGCTGTTTCATCTTGTCATTGTTCTATACTGTGATGGTCAGCTGTTTCATCATGTCATTGTTCTACAGTCTGATGGTCAGCTGTTTCATCTTGTCTTTTTTCTACAGTCTGATGGTCAACTGTTTCATCTTATCATTGTTCTATAGTGTGATGGTGGGCTGTTTCATTTTGACATGTTGTTTTATCTTGACATCATTCTAGTCAGCTGTTTTATCTTGACATCATTCTAGTCAGCTGTTTTATCTTGACATCATTCTAGTCAGCTGTTTTATCTTGACATCGTTCTAGTCAGCTGTTTTATCTTGACATCATTCTTAGTCAGCTGTTTTATCTTGACATCATTCTAGTCAGCTGTTTTATCTTGACATCATTCTAGTCAGCTGTTTTATCTTGACATCGTTCTTAGTCAGCTGTTTTATCTTGACATCATTCTAGTCAGCTGTTTTATCTTGACATCATTCTACTACTTGATTATTCCTGACATATTCTGTTTTGTGGTGACATATCTGGTCTAAGTTTATCGATGGCATCTCAGTCTGACCTATGTGTGCAAATGTTTTTTCCCATCTATTTTGTAAAAAATGCTTATAAGTTCTATGTAACTAGTCTTGAGTTCATAGTTTAATTTATTAATGTTCAGTTCAGTTCTAGTCTCCATCCACGCGGAATTCCAACAGTATAACTGTTTAGTCAGGTCTAGTTTGTCGATGTTCAGACCAGGGTCTAGTTTGTTAATGTCTAGACTAGGGTCTAGTTTGTTTATTTAGTCATGTCCAGAGGAAGCGTTTAAACTTTATACACGACAACACAATCCACGTGGACATTCAAAGCACTTTCAGCGGGCAATGCAGTCCAGGAAGACAACCTTCGCGTGACCACAAGCATCACGAGGATGGAGGTGATGGCTGTAACTAAGCATTCGTCTGGCTGGAGTCACATGACCACGCCCGCGTCTGCGTACTAAGTGATTCGCTGAGCATGATGGGGAAGGTTGAGTCAGGTTCTCTACGCCGGCAGTGACTTGAGTCATACAGTGGCTTGAGTCATTGCAGAGATCAACGATTCTTTGTCACTTTCATCTGTTTCCCAGGGCGCCTGGGCGTCCAGGCAAATCATTCCAGACGGACAACCACTAGATCGAGCTGATATTGTTAACGCGCTCAGAGAGATCGGCAGAGTGGAGGACTTCGAGAGCAGCGAATCTACATCGCTACTGAGACTAAGAGAGCAGCGAATCTACATCGCTACTGAGACTAAGAGAGCAGCGAATCTACATCGCTACTGAGACTAAGAGAGCAGCGAATCTGCATCGCTACTGAGACTAAGAGAGCAGCGAATCTACATTGCTACTGAGACTAAGAGAGCAGCGAATCTGCATCTCTACTGAGACTAAGAGAGCAGCGAATCTACATCGCTACTGAGACTAAGAGAGCAGCGAATCTGCATCTCTACTGAGACTAAGAGAGCAGCGAATCTACATCGCTACTGAGACTAAGAGAGCAGCGAATCTGCATCTCTACTGAGACTAAGAGAGCAGCGAATCTGCATCGCTACTGAGACTAAGAGAGCAGCGAATCTGCATCTCTACTGAGACTAAGAGCTGGGAATACAAATCGGCTCGGCCAGGAACGAGAGACATACTAGACATGTGAGACAACTTGTCAACCAACACAGGACAGGCACTATCAGCCACAAGATGCTGATGGATATGTTGGGGGGGGGGGGGGGGGTGAACATGTCCGGAGTGCAATGTTGATGACCCAAACCATAAACATAATCCTCCACGTTCTCGTCAATCATCTTCAGACATTACTGACACTCACATGGGAGATCTAGATTCTGCTCCATGTCTGTCAGTCACAACAATTATCGTGTAAATGTTTGATGTCTGGCAGTAGGAGCAATTATTATGTAAATTGCCTCCAGTGACGGTCAGATAAAGCGTTCATGATCGCAGCTTGAACAATCATTGATGTATGTGTGAAAGAGAGAGAGAGAGAGAGAGAGAGAGAGAGGCAGAGAGAGAGAGAGAGAGAGTAAGACAAAGAGACATAGTTAACGAAAAAGTAAAAGTGCTAACTTAACTATCATAAAGTTTCATGCATACATTTAGTTCAAACTGAACAGAGGATGCCCGTGAGTAGACAGTCTGTGAGTGGATAGTTTGTGGATGTCTGACTAGAGAGGAAATGTGCGAGTGGATAGTTTGTGGATGTCTGACTAGAGAGGAAATGTGCGAGTGGATAGTTTGTGGATGTCTGACTAGAGAGGAAATGTGCGAGTGGATAGTTTGTGGATGTCTGACTAGAGAGGAAATGTGCGAGTGGATAGTTTGTGGATGTCTGACTAGAGAGGAAATGTATGAGTGGATAGTTTGTGGATGTCTGACTAGAGAGGAAATGTGCGAGTGGATAGTTTGTGGATGTCTGACTAGAGAGGAAATGTGCGAGTGGATAGTTTGTGGATGTCTGACTAGAGAGGAAATGTGCGAGTGGATAGTTTGTGGATGTCTTCTTCTTCTTCTTCTTCTTCTTCGTTCACTTCTACCACCAAAAACCGCACTGTGAACCTACTGAATTCACACATGTGGTCCTCGTTAGGTCCGGTGGTCCCCTGTGTGGTCCAAAATAGATCACATGAGTTCCACGAAGGACCACAAGGGGTTCAGAGTATCACAGTGCTTTAGCCTGTATTCTTGGTGGGTCTCGGAAGCGGGATTGCGTGACACCGTGGTTTTCATTGCACCAGTTTGGTCTAGGGTTGGACTTTCTCACCGGAAGACCTCGACGTGTTTGGAATATCAGTGCATCCCTGCTGGGTGAGAGGCGTTAGCCCACCCAGGACAGAGTTGGACTTTCTCACCGGAAAACCTCGACGTGTTATGAGATACCCGTGTATCACCGCCGGGTGAGAGGTGGTTGCCCATCCAGTCCAGGGTTGGACTTTCTCACCGGAAAACCTCAGCGTGATTAGGATACGCAGACATCCCCGCCGGGTGAGAGGTGGTTGCCTATCTAGACTTCCCTGGTCCAGTGTCTCCGACTTCAGCATTTTGCGGTCGTGGCCGCTACCCTTCCTAGTTGTGACCAGGATGGAGCTTTTGTCCAGGAGGACGAATCCTCGCCACTAGTGACTTCTACCCCTGGGTTGAGCCGGTTTAGGCATTTCCCAGTATGGGCATGTTTGGGACGGGACCGACCTCTAGGGCAGAGGTACTGTGACATTCATAGCCTTCAAGATTCACCCCTGGTATGAGCCGGTTTAGGCAAATTCACCAGTATGGGTGTTTATCAGGCGTTACCGACCTCTAGAGCGGAGGTGGCATGACATGTCTAGCCATCGAGTTCCACCCCTGGTGTGTGCCGGTTTAGGCATATTTCACCAGTGTAGGTGTATTTCGGACGTAGGCGGCCTCTAGAGCAGAGGTGCCGTGGTATAGCTCTCGTAGCGATACTACTGGACATACCAGGTTAAACTTCACTTTCCACCACCTTTTCCCATCGGCGCCGCACAGCAACCTTTATTTCCGCATTTACTTCTTCTTAACCGGGAGGAGCTTCACTCCACGCGCGGCATTTGAAAAGTCAAGCCAGCAGTGACTTAACCTCTGGGACAAACCGGTTCATGCATTTCACACGATATGACTGCACTCAGGACGTGGCCGACCTCCAGACCAGAGGTGCCGTGATTTGACTGTTTGCTTCGCTTTATTCTTTCAACCACCTTTTCCGCAGTGATGCTGCGCGGCAACCTCATTTGCAAATTTCTTCATTGGCCGGGAAGAGCACCGCTCCACGCACGGCAGCTGAAGATCTCGCCAACAGCGTGTGGATGTCTGACTAGAGAGGAAATGTGCGAGTGGATAGTTTGTGGATGTCTGACTAGAGAGGAAATGTGCGAGTGGATAGTTTGTGGATGTCTGACTAGAGAGGAAATGTGCGAGTGGATAGTTTGTGGATGTCTGACTAGAGAGGAAATGTGCGAGTGGATAGTTTGTGGATGTCTGACTAGAGAGGAAATGTGCGAGTGGATAGTTTGTGGATGTCTGACTAGAGAGGAAATGTGCGAGTGGATAGTTTGTGGATGTCTTCTTCTTCTTCTTCTTCTTCTTCGTTCACTTCTACCACCAAAAACCGCACTGTGAACCTACTGAATTCACACATGTGGTCCTCGTTAGGTCCGGTGGTCCCCTGTGTGGTCCAAAATAGATCACATGAGTTCCACGAAGGACCACAAGGGGTTCAGAGTATCACAGTGCTTTAGCCTGTATTCTTGGTGGGTCTCGGAAGCGGGATTGCGTGACACCGTGGTTTTCATTGCACCAGTTTGGTCTAGGGTTGGACTTTCTCACCGGAAGACCTCGACGTGTTTGGAATATCAGTGCATCCCTGCTGGGTGAGAGGCGTTAGCCCACCCAGGACAGAGTTGGACTTTCTCACCGGAAAACCTCGACGTGTTATGAGATACCCGTGTATCACCGCCGGGTGAGAGGTGGTTGCCCATCCAGTCCAGGGTTGGACTTTCTCACCGGAAAACCTCAGCGTGATTAGGATACGCAGACATCCCCGCCGGGTGAGAGGTGGTTGCCTATCTAGACTTCCCTGGTCCAGTGTCTCCGACTTCAGCATTTTGCGGTCGTGGCCGCTACCCTTCCTAGTTGTGACCAGGATGGAGCTTTTGTCCAGGAGGACGAATCCTCGCCACTAGTGACTTCTACCCCTGGGTTGAGCCGGTTTAGGCATTTCCCAGTATGGGCATGTTTGGGACGGGACCGACCTCTAGGGCAGAGGTACTGTGACATTCATAGCCTTCAAGATTCACCCCTGGTATGAGCCGGTTTAGGCAAATTCACCAGTATGGGTGTTTATCAGGCGTTACCGACCTCTAGAGCGGAGGTGGCATGACATGTCTAGCCATCGAGTTCCACCCCTGGTGTGTGCCGGTTTAGGCATATTTCACCAGTGTAGGTGTATTTCGGACGTAGGCGGCCTCTAGAGCAGAGGTGCCGTGGTATAGCTCTCGTAGCGATACTACTGGACATACCAGGTTAAACTTCACTTTCCACCACCTTTTCCCATCGGCGCCGCACAGCAACCTTTATTTCCGCATTTACTTCCTTAACCGGGAGGAGCTTCACTCCACGCGCGGCATTTGAAAAGTCAAGCCAGCAGTGACTTAACCTCTGGGACAAACCGGTTCATGCATTTCACACGATATGACTGCACTCAGGACGTGGCCGACCTCCAGACCAGAGGTGCCGTGATTTGACTGTTTGCTTCGCTTTATTCTTTCAACCACCTTTTCCGCAGTGATGCTGCGCGGCAACCTCATTTGCAAATTTCTTCATTGGCCGGGAAGAGCACCGCTCCACGCACGGCAGCTGAAGATCTCGCCAACAGCGTGTGGATGTCTGACTAGAGAGGAAATGTGCGAGTGGATAGTTTGTGGATGTCTGACTAGAGAGGAAATGTGCGAGTGGATAGTGATTGCTTGAGTAGACAGTGATTGCTTGAGTAGACAGTGATTGTTTGAGTAGACAGTGATTGTTTGAGTAGACAGTGATTGCTTGAGTAGACAGTGATTGTTTGAGTAGACAGTGATTGCTTGAGTAGACAGTGATTGTTTGTGTAGATAGATGATGTGAGGGTAGACATTTAATATGTCAGTGGACAGAGATGTTTAGATAGTATATGTGTGAGTGGACAGAGGTGTTTAAGTAGTATATGTGTGAGTGGACAGAGATGTTTAGGTAGTATATGTGTGAGTGGACAGAACTGTTTAGATAGTATATGTGTGAGTGGACAGAACTGTTTAGATAGTATATGTGTGAGTGGACAGAACTGTTTAGATAGTATTTGTGTGAGTGGGTGTCTGAGTGGCGAAGTGGTTAGTGCACTGGTCTCTCATGGCGAAGGTCGGGGGTTCGAATCCGGCCAGAGACCCTCAGGAAAATATGGGCACTAACACCATATCCCTATGTGCCTCTAAGGCATGACAGGATTACCTTTACTTTTTTATATGTGTGAGTGGATATAAATGTTTAGATATTGTATGTGGGAGTGGCCAGAGATAATTAGGTAGTATATGTGTATGGACAGAGATGTTTAGGCAGTACATGGTCGAGTGGACAGAGATGTTTCTATATTGTATGTATGAGTGGACAGAGATGTTTCTATATTGTATGTATGAGTGGACAGAGATGTTTAAGTAGTATATATGTGAGTGGACAGAGATGTTTCTATATTGTATGTATGAGTGGACAGAGATGTTTCTATATTGTATGTATGAGTGGACAGAGATGTTTCCATATTGTATGTATGAGTGGACAGAGATGTTTCAATATTGTATGTATGAGTGGACAGAGATGTTTCCATATTGTATGTATGAGTGGACAGAGATGTTTCTATATTGTATGTATGAGTGGACAGAGATGTTTCCATATTGTATGTATGAGTGGACAGAGATGTTTCCATATTGTATGTATGAGTGGACAGAGATGTTTCCATATTGTATGTATGAGTGGTCAGAGATGTTTCTATATTGTATGTATGAGTGGACAGAGATGTTTCTATATTGTATGTATGAGTGGACAGAGATGTTTCTATATTGTATGTATGAGTGGACAGAGATGTTTCTATATTGTATGTATGAGTGGACAGAGATGTTTCTATATTGTATGTATGAGTGGACAGAGATGTTTAGGTAGTATATATGTGAGTAGACAGAGATGTTTAGATAGTGTATGTGTCAGTGGACAGAGATTTTTAGATATTGTATGTGTGAGTAGACAGAGATGTTTCGATATTGTATGTGTGAGTAGACAGAAATCATGTAAGATAACTTCATGCAGACAGAAATAACAAAGATAGGGAACAGTTGGGAGCAAAGTTGAGAGCTCTCAACATCGACGATAAGATAACGAGATCGACGACTAAAGATGTAAGAACAGAAGAAAACTTACTGAAAATATCAGACACATGAAACTGCATACTGACACATTCTGTAATGGTGTGTTAATTACTACAGAAAACACTCTGTTGACACATTCTGTAATGGTGTGTTAATTACTACAGAAAACACTCTGTTGACACATTCTGTAATGGTGTGTTAATTACTACAGAAAACACTTTGTTGACACAGTCTGTAATGATGCGTTAATTACTAAAGGAAAATCTCCCTTGACACAATCGGCAATGCGGCGTTAATAACTACAGAAAACACACTGTTGACAGCTTCTGTAATGGGACCTATTTACTACGGAAAACACGTCCCGTAAGCTACAAATTACATCTACTATTGTATGTGACATCACTTATTTATACAACACGTAAAGGAAGGTTAATTCCTGCAAACACTAGAGTAAAGTATGGTTAATTACTACAAACACTGGAGTAAAGGTAAGGTTAATTACTCCAAACACTAGAATAAAGGAAGGTTAATTACTCCACACACTAGAGTAAAGGAAGGTTAATTACTCCAAACACTAGAATAAAGGAATTTTAATTACTCCACACACTAGAGTAAAGGAATGTTAATTACTACAAACACTAGAATAAAGGAAGGTTAATTACTGCAAACACCAGAGTAAAGGAAGGTTAATTACTGCAAACACTAGAGTAAAGGAAGGTTAATTATTACAAACACTAGAGTAAAAGAAGGTTAATTACTGCAAACACTTGAGTAAAGTAAGGTTAATTACTGCAAACATTAGAGTAAAGGATGGTTAGTTATTACAAATACTAGAGTAAAGGAAGGTTAAGTACAACAAACACTGGAGTAAAAGTAAGGTTAATTATTACAAACACTGGAGTAAAAGTAAGGTTAATTACTATAAACACTAGAGTAAAAGAAGGTTAATTACTACAAAAACTAGAATAAATAAGGTTAAGTACTACACACACTGGAGTAAACTAAGGTTAATTACTACAAACACTAGAGTAAAAGGAAGGTTAATTACTACAAACACTGGAGTAAAGGAAGGTTAATTACTACAAAAACTAGAATAAATAAGGTTAAGTACTACACACACTGGAGTAAACTAAGGTTAATTACTACAAACACTAGAGTAAAAGGAAGGTTAATTACTACAAACACTGGAGTAAAGGAAGGTTAATTACTACAAACACTGGAGCAGACAGGAACTTGCTAGCAGCCTGGGGTAACTGAGCTGATTGTGTATTTTGTTTTGCTTTCTTGGTGTATGCTCATAGCACTGGGCCAGACCCACTACACTTGTCTCTCTACCTGGTGGTTCCGTGTGTTACTTCATGTCAGGTAATACACAACCTATCATCCGCGTCGGGTCTTGTGTGCTCGAGACGACGCGCTTAGCGGTGCAACAATGTCAGCACACAAGTTTGTGGAGTGACAGTACATGTTTCCAACTTTGGCCATGTCCCACAGCCGTATAATTATAGTGACTCGTTTCATCTTGGAAGGCGCTACGAAAACAGGTAGATGTCAGCTATTTATAGAAACTGTCACCTCTCATTTTCTTGAGTACATTCTCTCATGACTGATTCTGTCTTTATTAAAATGTAATAACTGACCACACTAAACAACAAATATGTTTATTTTGATTAGAATATAATAACCGACCACACTAACCAACAAACATGTTTCTCTTGCAAGGTTTGGTCTCTTAGAATTTTATCTTTCGGTTTGACTCTTAGTGTCAGCTACTTGAAAGCGCCCATAGTTTGACTTTCACTGTCATAATCTGCCTCTCGTAGTCTCATAATCTGCCTCTCGTAGTCTCATAATCTGCCTCTCGTAGTCTCATAATCTGCCTCTCGTAGTCTCATAATTTATCTCTAACAATCTCATAATTTGTCTCACGTATTCTCACAATCTGTCTCTCATATAGTCTGCCTCTCGTAGTCTCATAATCTGTCTCTCTTAGTCTGATAACTTGCTTCTAACAAACTCATACTCTCCAATCATTTTGTCTGTCATTGTTCTCAGCTTTCTTCCCGAAATGAAACAGAGAACGATGCACAAAGTTTTCAGCTGTTTGCATAGTTCATTGTTCGTGACCTATCCCTACAGGGAAGGTGACTCTCAGTCCATGCTTCAGTGAGCAGGTCACGGCTCAACTTTGTTATCTTTTCCTATCATGCTTGAAGTCTCAGAACATAACCCGTGTCTTCTGTTTGTGCTTGCCTTTCCTATCATACAATTCTCCCTCCCAGACTGTTCTCGTATTTTCTATTTATTCATTTTAGAAGTTTCATTTAATTCTCTCCTAGATTCTGATACCCGACTGATCGCCATAGCTGACCTCGATACACAGCTCACACTTCAGATAACACAAGAGAGGAGCTAGTAGAAGACTCGAGGAAGATAATATCAGGAGAAAGTAAGTCTAGCCATGTACCCCCAGTTTACTTCTGTACACAAGTCGTGTATACAGAGGTTATTTCTGTACAAGAGTCGTGTTCACTGAATTTATTTCTGTACAAGAGTCGTGTTCACTGAATTTATTTCTGTACAAGAGTCGTGTACACTGAATTTATTTCTGTACAATAGTCGTGTATATTGATTTTATTTTTGTACAATAACCGTTGTGTACACGGGGTTTAGTTCTGTACAAGAGCTGTGTACACTAGTTCATGAAGCAAGTAAACTGACCCTGTAGTGTGTTGAAGATGTACTAATTCCTGTGAGGTTTATGTTCAAGACCCGTCTTCAATATTTGTCAGATGTCACCCTTAAAGAGTTCATGTTTATTGTCAGATCTGTCTGTCTGTTCGTCTGTCTGCCTGTCCGTCTGTCTGCCTGTTTGTTTGTCTGTTTTTGTCTGTCTGTCTGTTTGTCTGCCTGCCTGTTTGTCTGTCTGCCTGTTTGTCTGTCTGGCTGCCCGTATGAGTTATCTGCTTGCCTGTATGTCTGCCTGTCTCTGAGTCTATTTGTCCATTTGTTTGACTGTGTAGCTGCCTCTCTTGTGTGGCTACCTGTCTGTCTTCTGTATGTCAACATGTCTGTGTTGTCTACCTACTGGTCTATGTGGCTGTCTCTCTTTCTCTCTCTCTCTCTGGCTACCGGGTTGTCTGCTTGACTGTCTGTACTGTCTGCCTGAGTATCTATATATCTGCCTGTCTCACTGAATCTGCCTGTGTGGCTGCTTGTCTCTCTGTGTGCCTGTCTCTGTGTCTGCGTCTGTCTGTCTCTGTGTATCTGCTTGCTTGTCTGTGTGACTGTCTGTCTGTCTCTGTGTATCCGCTTGGTTGTCTGTGTGACTGTCTGTCTGTCTGTCTCTGTGTATCTGCTTGGTTGTCTGTGTGACTGTCTGTCTGTCTGTCTCTGTGTATCTGCTTGCTTGTCTGTGTGACTGTCTGTCTGTCTCTGTGTATCTGCTTGGTTGTCTGTGTGACTGTCTGTCTGTCTCTGTGTATCTGCTTGGTTGTCTGTGTGACTGTCTGTCTGTCTCTGTGTATCTGCTTGGTTGTCTGTGTGACTGTCTGTCTGTCTGTCTCTGTGTATCTGCTTGGTTGTCTGTGTGACTGTCTGTCTGTCTCTGTGTATCTGCTTGGTTGTCTGTGTGACTGTCTGTCTGTCTCTGTGTATCTGCTTGGTTGTCTGTGTGACTGTCTGTCTGTCTCTGTGTATCTGCTTGGTTGTCTGTGTGACTGTCTGTCTGTCTCTGTGTATCTGCTTGTTTGTCTGTGTGACTGTCTGTCTCTGTGTATCTGCTTGGTTGTCTGTGTGACTGTCTGTCATTCTTTCTCTCTATTGATTTTAGTTCTCTCTTCTGAGACACTCATTTTGTTGTGTGTGTCCACAAATCTTATTTCCTGTACTTACACACTAAGTATATTCAGAGAATGAGAAACATATTAGCTAACACATCCTTATCAATGAATGTTAGAAAACGAGTCCTAAAATGCTATATTGAACCTATCTTGTTATATGAAAGTGAATCATGGACAATAGGCAAGTCTGCACAAAAATTATTGGAAGCAGCAGAAATGTGGTTTATTAGAAGAATGTTGCGAATCCCCTGGACAGCAAAAATAACTAATGAAGAATGTATGAGAAGAGCTGGAGAGACAAAAAAATCTTGTAAAAAAAAAAAAAAAAATAAGAGAGAGAGAGAGAGAGAATGTACTTTCATAGGACATGCAATGAGAAGAGGAGGCATAGAAAATATTATAGCAGTAAAAATATAAGGAAGCAGATCCAGAGGATCACCAAGAGAAATGATACTGGACAGTCTGACGGGATGGTGTGAGAGGAGATCACCAACTGAGCTGATGGCCTGCATGTGTGTTCTCTGGAGAAGCATAATAGCCAACGCCAGTCGACACGGCACATGATGATGATGATGATACTTACACAATATAAATTACTTGTTATACTTACTCAATATAAGTAATGGTTTATTAGCAACACTAATAAATAGCAACTTATCATCATCATCATGTGGCATTTCAGAATGAAAGTTGGCGGTAATAAATCTCTAGTTTCCTCGCTCCTTCACCTCGATGGTGCTCTCAGCCAGGGTGTGTCATGCCCAGCTTCGTATGCTGTCCTGTCATCTTCGTCTCTGTCAATCTCTCGTTCTCCCCCCCCCCTCCACCTTTCCTTCTAGTACTCTCTTCATTATACTGTTTTGTCTTTTGATATGACCAAAGTATTTGGTTTTCTTGATCCTTATTTCTCTGAGAAGTTCACATTGCACTTGGAGTTGTTCTAAAACTTGTGCATTTGTTCTTTTCATTCTTCGTGATAAATGACTCAGTTTCCTATAAAACCACATTTATGCTGCATTTATTCTTCTGTCTAGTTTTTTTGTTTTGTTTTTGTTTTGAGTCCATTTTTCTTCTCCGCACAGTAAGGCAGATTAGTTGTAGCATTTTACAAATCTCATTTTTGTTTGTATGAGCAGGTTCCTAGATAACAGCGCTGTCTTCACAGTGTTTGATGTATGAGCAGGTTCCTAGATAACAGTGCTGTCTTCACAGTGTTTGATGTATGAGCAGGTTCCTAGATAACAGTGCTGTCTTCACAGTGTTTGATGTATGAGCAGGTTCCTAGATAACAGTGCTGTCTTCACAGTGTTTGATGTATGAGCAGGTTCCTAGATAACAGTGCTGTCTTCACAGTGTTTGATGTATGAGCAGGTTCCTAGATAACAGCGCTGTCTTCACAGTGTTTGATGTATGAGCAGGTTCCTAGATAACAGCGCTGTCTTCACAGTGTTTGATGTATGAGCAGGTTCCTAGATAACAGCGCTGTCTTCACAGTGTTTGATGTATGAGCAGGTTCCTAGATAACAGTGCTGTCTTCACAGTGTTTGATGTATGAGCAGGTTCCTAGATAACAGTGCTGTCTTCACAGTGTTTGATGTATGAGCAGGTTCCTAGATAACAGTGCTGTCTTCACAGTGTTTGATGTATGAGCAGGTTCCTAGATAACAGTGCTGTCTTCACAGTGTTTGATGTATGAGCAGGTTCCTAGATAACAGTGCTGTCTTCACAGTGTTTGATGTATGAGCAGGTTCCTAGATAACAGTGCTGTCTTCACAGTGTTTGATGTATGAGCAGGTTCCTAGATAACAGTGCTGTCTTCACAGTGTTTGATGTATGAGCAGGTTCCTAGATAACAGTGCTGTCTTCACAGTGTTTGATGTATGAGCAGGTTCCTAGATAACAGCGCTGTCTTCACAGTGTTTGATGTATGTTTTCCATTCCTATTCTTTTCTTTATCTCACGTCTCCCATCTTCAGTTAGTATATGCCTTAGGAAGATGTAGTTTGTCACTTGTTCCAGTCTCTCTTTCTTGTTTATGGTTATATCCATCTGTGGCTTCTGGTCTTTCCTGCTGAACACTATTACTTTTGTTTTATTGATGTTGATCTCTGGTCCCATTGTGACAGAATTCTGTAAGTGTAAAAACAAAACTTTAGATTGTTCAGTCAAAGGGACAGAATTCTAATATATTGTAATACCTTTTGAATTGTTCCCTTGAAGTCTCTGAACTTTCAATGACCTGCTGACAAAAAAATCAATAATTGCCATAACAGAAATTTGTTAGGTCATATTTTGACGTTTTTCTCCTGCAAAAGTGATTGTTGGCTCAGAGTAATGTAAAAAAAAAAAAAAACAGCCACAGCAAACTGTGAATTTGAGCACAAAGATTATTTGTTAGAAACTAAGATTTTCACATTAGCTGAAGGTTAAATAAACAGCAGGATTATTATTATTATTATTATTATTATTATTATTATTATTATTATTGATGTGCAGGATTAAGTAGAGTCCAGAATTACGTTAACATGAATACTACCTAGGTAAATGTTCATGTTTGAAGAGTGTGTTCAGAATGTTTGAGATAGGGAGATTTTTATAGGCTTGTTCAGTCAGTTTTTTAATCATGACTTGATGTATTCTGGACCACGTGTTTGGTAGTTATTCTGTGATTTCGCCTCATGTCATGAAAGTAATAATTGTTGTCCTTGTTAAGGCAGAACAGTAATGGCAGTTTGTTAGAGTAGAATGTGAGCTCAGTTATTGCTGATAGCAGTTTTTGACCCTTTTTGGTCTGATGTGAGCTTATTAGTTGTGGTTGCTGATGTGAGCTTATTAGTTGTAGTTGTTGATGTGAGCTTATTAGTTGTGGTTGTTGTTGATGTGAGCTTACTAGTTGTGGATGTTGATGTGAGTTTATTAGTTGTAGTTGTTGATGTGAGCTTATTAGTTGTAGTTGTTGATGTGAGCTTATTAGTTGTAGTTGTTGATGTGAGCTTATTAGTTGTAGTTGTTGATGTGAGCTTATTAGTTGTTGTTGTTGTTGATGTGAGCTTATTAGTTGTGGATGTTGATGTGAGTTTATTAGTTGTAGTTGTTGATGTGAGCTTATTAGTTGTAGTTGTTGATGTGAGCTTATTAGTTGTAGTTGTTGATGTGAGCTTATTAGTTGTAGTTGTTGATGTGAGCTTATTAGTTGTAGTTGTTGATGTGAGCTTATTAGTTGTAGTTGTTGATGTGAGCTTATTAGTTGTAGTTGTTGATGTGAGCTTATTAGTTGTAGTTGTTGATGTGAGCTTATTAGTTGTTGTTGCTGATGTGAGCTTATTAGTTGTTGTTGTTGTTGATGTGAGCTTATTAGTTGTAGTTGTTGATGTGAGCTTATTAGTTGTAGTTGTTGATGTGAGCTTATTAGTTGTAGTTGTTGATGTGAGCTTATTAGTTGTGGCTGCTGATGTGAGCTTATTAGTTGTGATTGTTGATGTGAGCTTATTAGTTGTGATTGTTGATGTGAGCTTATTAGTTGTGATTGTTGATGTGAGCTTATTAGTTGTGATTGTTGATGTGAGCTTATTAGTTGTGGCTGCTGATGTGAGCTTACTAGTTGTGGTTGTTGATGTGAGCTTACTAGTTGTAGTTGCTGATGTGAGCTTACTAGTTGTGGTTGCTGATGTTCAGTGAGTATGGCGACATTTTTTTGATTTTGAATGATGGTAGTCCTATTCTAGCTATTAGAATTGTCCACTCTCTCCCATATGGCAAACTGGATTATTGCTGGGGAGTGGAGCTTGGCATATGTAAATTCTTGAACCTTCCATCCTCATGTCACCTTCCATTTGTCTCATAAATAAACCTGTGTCTAGTTGCACAACTACTTTCTTGTTATTTGGTTGTACAACCACCTTCTTGTTGTCTAGTTGTACAACCACCTTCTTGTTGTCTAGTTGTACAACTACTTTCTTGTTATTTGGTTTTACAACCACCTTCTTGTTGTCTAGTTGTACAACTACTTTCTTGTAGTCTGGTTGCACAACTACCTTCTTGTTGTCTAGTTGTACAACCACCTTCTTGTTGTCTAGTTGTACAACTACCTTCTTGTTATTTGGTTGTACAACTACCTTCTTGTTGTCTAGTTGTACAACCACCTTTTTGTTGTCTAGTTGTACAGCTACCTTATTGTTATTTGGTTGTAAAACTACCCTCTTGTTATTTGGCTGTACAACTACCTTCTTGGTGTCTGGTTGTACAATTACCTTCTTGTAGTCTGGTTGTACAATTACCTTCTTGTAGTCTGGTTGTACAACTACCTTCTTGTTGTCTGGCTGTACAACTACCTTCTTGTTGTCTAGTTGTACAACCACCTTCTTGTTGTCTAGTTGTACAAATACTTTCTTGTTATTTGGTTTTACAACCACCTTCTTGTTGTCTAGTTGTACAACTACTTTCTTGTAGTCTGGTTGCACAACTACCTTCTTGTTGTCTAGTTGTACAACCACCTTCTTGTTGTCTAGTTGTACAACTACCTTCTTGTTATTTGGTTGTACAACTACCTTCTTGTTGTCTAGTTGTACAACCACCTTTTTGTTGTCTAGTTGTACAGCTACCTTATTGTTATTTGGTTGTAAAACTACCCTCTTGTTATTTGGCTGTACAACTACCTTCTTGGTGTCTAGTTGTACAACCACCTTCTTGTTGTCTAGTTGTACAACCACCTTCTTGTTGTCTAATTGTACAACTACTTTCTTGTTGTCTAGTTGTACAACTCCCTTCCTGTTGTATAGTTGTACAACTATCTTCTTGTTGTATAGTTGTACAACTATCTTCTTGTTGTCTAGTTGTACAAGTAACTTCTTGTTGTCTAATTGAACAACTACCTTCTTGTTGTCTAATTGAACAACTACCTTCTTGTTGTCTAGTTGTACAACTACCTTCTTGTTGAATGGACTCAACATTGTTATAATGTTGGTTCTGCTGGAAGATTGGCTGTGATTTCTCCAGTGTTGCTTTAGTCTAGTAGTGGAGTTGAGTGACTGGGTGTCAGCTGTTTGTATGTGTATAACAAAGAAACAAATTTGTAGAAAAGTATATTACAGATCAACTGTTAGTATCTAAATTCTTGAACAGTGGTTCTAAATATATCAGCTCACTCCACTAGAGCCTTGACATTTAATAACAGCACAGTTAAACTTGTTCACTAAATATATCAGTTCACTCCACTAGACCTTGTCAGCCGCGCAGAGCTGCACAACATGGGCTGCTGTTGCGCAGGCCGACCGTTCTTTATCGAAAAAGCGCTCTCGAGTGGAGAGAAAGGCTTTCGTTCCCTTCCCGGACGGCGAGAGTTAAGGTGTTTCGATACAGAAGCGGGTGGTTTGTCCGTCGAGCGAAGCCTATAAACAGGTAGCCAGCCAGGATCGCGCTAACGTGTCTGTGGTGTACTACGGTTTTGTCGACCGATGGTCTCGAAATTGGCCGATCTCTCGCAAAGAGTATCGGGTCTGCAGTACGTAATGTGCGTTGGTTGTCGGAGCCGCACTTTCTTCTCGTTCGTTAGAGCAGAGAGAGCCGACCGCCGCCTCCGCCGGTTAAAGGAAATGAAACGCCGCCGAGGTCGAAGAGATCTGCTCTGATCAGAGCACTGTCTCCCTTGCCCCGCGTCGGTCAGTCGGCAGATATCCGACTAAGGTTCTGTGAAGAATGCTATCTGGTTGATCCTGCCAGCAGTCATATGCTTGTCTCAAAGATTAAACCATGCATGTCTAATTTCACACTGTCTCACGGTGAAACCGCGAATGGCTGATTAAATCAGTCAAGGTTCCTTAGATGACACGATCCTACTTGGATAACTGTGGCAATTCTAGAGCTAATACATGTTTATCAAGCTCCGACCATCGTAGAAAGAGCGCTTTTATTAGTTCAAACTGCTGCTGGCGAGATTCTTCAGCTGCCGTGCGTGGAGTGGGGCTCCTCTCGACCAGTGAAGAAAGGTGCGAATGGGGTTGCCGCGCGGCACCACTGTGGAAAAGGTGAAAGAAAGGATTAAGCAAAGTAAACAGAAGTCAAATCACGGCACCTCTGGTCTGGAGGTTGGCCACGTCCTATGTGCACTCATATCTGGCGAAATGCGTGAACCGGCTTAATCCAGAGGTTACGACACTGCTGGCGAGATTCTTCGGATGCCGCGCGTGGAGTGAAACTTCTCCAGCCCAGTGAAGAAAATGCGAAAAAGAAATTAGGGTTGCTGTGCGTGCGTCGCCGATGTGAAAAGGTGGTGGAAAGGATAAAGTGACAGAAGTTATAGAACTTGGACATGTCATGAGAAGACAGAAGTTACAGAACTTGGACATGTCATGAGAAGACATAAATTATAGAACTTGGACATGTCATGAGAAGACAGAAGTTATAGAACTTGGACATGTCATGAGAAGACAGAAGTTATAGAACTTGGACATGCCATGAGAAGACAGAAGTTATAGAACTTGGACATGTCATGAGAAGACAGAAGTTATAGAACTTGGACATGTCATGAGAAGACATAAATTATAGAACTTGGACATGTCGTTCTCCGACTTTTGTTTTCTGTCTTCCTGTGGCATGACCGAGAAGTTGTGACCGTCGTTCTCTTATTATAACTACTTTCTATTTTTCAGAAACTTCTCTGGGGACTCTTTTGTTTTTGCCTCTGTCCAGGGTACTTGTATATTTCCCCGGTACTTGTATATTTCCCCGGTACTTGTATATTTCCCCGGTACTTGCATATTTCCCCAAAACTACATCTCTGTTACTTTCAGTTTTTTTGTCATTGTTGTGCTAATTGTTAAAATTTCACATGCAGCTGTACAGTACTAATGACTTTTTGTAGCACTATAATACTCTTTTCTTCATTTTCAGGGCCATTCTCTTATTTGTTAGTAATGTTAGAAACATTAAATGTGAATTGCTGTTTCATCAGATATACTTGCTCTCATAATGACAGAAATATTATGATGAAATGATATTATCTGTCACATGAAAAGTGAATCACAGTTTAATGTGATATAAATGTGAATAATATTGTTGTCACTAACAGCGTGAGTTATCACGTTGATAACTTGTCTGAAGCTGTCAGTGGGTATTATGTTATCAAATCCGAATGATGTCCAGGGAAAACAGGATAAAATATCTTAACTTTCTTCCTGATAACTACATCCTGCACAAGATAAGTGCTCCTTTCATCTGACCTAAATGTTTTCACATTTATCGTCATGGTTGCTTAGGTTTCTAGTTTCATCCTCGTATTTTCCAGGTCAGGTCCTGTATAAATCTACTCAAGTGGTGAAACTTTCGTCAGCGTGCAGTGCGCACAGATCACACCAGCTATCTCGTGCCTTTGAACACTCGTATGTGCTGTATTACGCCCGGCTTCACGTATAATGTTCCCACTGGTCTCCAGCACAAGCGGCTGACTTAAGAGATCAGGTTTAATCTTTCATAGAGAACCATCATTACCTTGGCTAAAACTTGGATTGTTTTTGGCACGATGATAAAGACGGGTTCCTTCTTGTTACTGGCTATGATTAATCTCGCACACGGTACTTCAATCTTAAAACACATTCCTACATCGTGGAACTCTATGTGTGACAGTCATGTCTCTCTGGCATCCTCGCATACAAACAATAGGCCCGCGGTACTCATTGATCTTCGGTGCTCTATAATCAAGTCTCAGAAGATCCAGTGGAAGCTGAACGATCTCCGTACCTGGACCATAGACAAGGGCATCAACAGACAAACTACGCCATCAAACAGAACCTTCATCTACAACATCACAGTCACATGTGAGGCGGGGGCTGACATTTCTCTCCCTTGGCCTATGAAAGTTGCCGGACTTACAGAGCTACACGTGACCAACTGTAGGCTCCTGGACAAGTTCAGCAACTTTAATGACCCAGTTGACAGGACCATCGATGAGGACATGAAAGTCTTGGAAATCCGGCATTCAACCTGGGTACACAACCTCACCGATCTTTCGCTCATGAGCATTTTACAAAACCTGACAAGTGAATTTGACTGTGGTCAGGACTCATCGCTGGAAACTATGATCACAAGCAACGTGTCCAGCACCATTATCATGGACAGAGTTGACTTCCACAGCACCAAGGTCAATGACGAGATCGGAGACTATGTAGATGTATATCTTGATAATGACTTTACAAACGGGCCAGCCAAACCCGAGGATCGGCTGATAAAAGACACAACAAAGGTAGTGTCTGACCACTCGAACCTCAAGTCCCAGGAGACGGAGACCAGCACGGCACAGACAGTGCCAGCTACCACAGACTCGGCCCGAGAAGAAGAGAAACAATATGGCGATATGATGCGACGAGCAGCAGCTTCGCTGATTAAGTGCAACTTTAATAAGCTGAAGATTATCGACGAAAGCATCTCTCCTGTCACATCTAAAGATCATTTTTCACTCATGGTGCAGGGGGCGCAGTATCCAGTGCTAGAGAAGATGAACTACTCTTACTTCGGTCTTCAGACAGTGCCGAGTGAGCTGACCTTGTGGAGATTATACTTTCCTAAACTTAAATTCGTCGACCTCTCCAGAAATGTTATATCGGAGATCCAGGTGGAAAAATCTAACCATGTAGAAGGTGCTGACCCAGTTACCTTTGACCTGAGATACAACAACTTCACCACTATCAGCATGGACATGCTGAAATCGTGGGCCGATGATGCGGATAACTTTCTTGTAGATATAAGGGACAATCCAATCCATTGTGGATGTGATATGGCCGAACTGCTCCCACATCTGGGGGATAGTTCCACGTTTGAGGGTAAAATGGCGGCCTACAATTATGTCAAAGATCTTCGCTGCTACACACCAGCTGAACTTTCTGGCAGACAGCTAAGCTCACTCACTGCAGACTCACTTCAATGTCCAGTCTACAAATCTAATGATGCCATAGTTATCGCTCTTTGCGTTATCATTGTCGTCCTAATCGTAACTTTATTATTCATCATCAAGTTCAAGGTGGAAATTCGTATCTTGCTGTACACGCGCCTGCACGTGCGACTGCCATGCGACTCTGACGTACAGAGACATGGGAAAACTTTCGACGCCTTCGTCTCCTACAGCAACGGAGATTCCGAGTGGGTCAGAGAAAATGTGTTAAAATTTCTAGAAAACACGCCCAGTAAAAGTCCAGACAGAAAGGAAGCAAGCAACAATGACAGGACTTTCAGGTTGTGTGTGCACCAGAGAGACTTCATCCCAGGCAAAACGATCTTTGATAACATCGTGGACTCCATCCAGGCCAGCAGACACACCATCATTGTCTTGTCACCGAACTTCATCAGGAGCCAGTGGTCCATGGAGGAGCTCAGGCAAGCATACAGGCAGAGTCTGATGGAGAGGAACAGGCATCTCATTGTTATTCTTCTAGAGAAGGTGAAGCTTGTTCAAAGCAACTCTTTTGTTGTATACAAGTCTGAAATACTTAGTAATTTGTTGTATACAAGTTTGAAAGATTCAATCATCTGTTGTATAAAAGTCTGAAAGATTTAATCATTTGTTATATACAAGTCTGAAAGATTTAATCATTTGTTATATACAAGTCTGACTGAAACCGTTCCTTTATTGCATGTAATGTCTGATCAAGCGATACTTGCTAAAAAGTCCCATCTCTTAGTGTTTAACGACCGTGCCGTTCATCCTCGCTATTTGCAAGTCACAAGTAAGAGGTTCATGGACAGCTCCAACCTAGATCTGGCAGCCAGCAACTGATTAATAAAAAATCTGGGTATTTTATTTCAGTTATTGTGCACCACTGAAGTCATATTCCTCATTTTTGTCTTAATCTGTACGTTAAAAGACCTTTACACATGGAAAGATAATGTGATTGTTGAATATAGACAAGAATTTAGCATATAGACAAGAGAACAGAAACAAGAGTGTGTAACTGCAGAACATAGACAACATGTGATTGTAGACACAGACACGGACATTTGACTTTGGAAATAGACAAGAATATTTGACTTTAGAAAATAGACAAGAATATTTGACTTTAGAAAATAGACAAGAGTATTTGACTTTAGAAAATAGACAAGAATATTTGACTTTAGAAAATAGACAAGAATAATGTTTGTGACCGCGTGAAACTCTAAAGAGGACATTATTAAGGGAGGCCAAATTAACAGGCATAAAATCCTTTGATGAGGTTGAAAGACTCGCCGAAGACAGGAAAAATTGGCGAACTACTTTGCGAGCCCTATGTGACGTTTAACGGCACGGGAAGGTTATAAGATATAAGATAAGAATGTTTGTGAAAATGAGAGTTTTAAAGTGAAATTAAGAAATGAATGTTAACTTGGAATACAAAGTACAGACAGAAGGAAGGTGTATGTCATTAACACTGACAAAATGAAACAGACAAGAATGGAAAGTTAATGTAAAGAGATCTGTTTATATGTGTGTTTGTGGGTGTGTATGTATAAAATGTATATTATGTGTATATAGATAGATGAGAATTATGGATGTACAGTAATAAAATAGAATGGGAAATAATTCACTATACCAAATTAGCAACTGTTATTTTTTCACTTAATTAAAGGTTTCCAAGGACGACATGGATCCTCTGGTTCGCAGATGCTGTAAGACTTTTACTTACCTGGACGCTAGTGACAGTTTGTTCAGGGACAGGCTCATATTTTCTCTGACAACCAGGAGCAAGAATACTGGAAGAATGGATGACAGGTTGGGCTGACCATGTCAAGTAAAAATGTTTAAAATTATTTATTGACTCTACGTCACTATGTGTCCATTTACCTATAAACTATAGGACATCATATGTCCACTTGTTTAAATCATCATATGTCCACTTACCTATAAAATCTAAGCCACTACATGTCCACACATTTATAAACACTAAGTAACCACATGTCCACTTATCTATAAACACTAAGTCACCACATATCCACACATCAATAAACACCTAATTCACCACATATCCACACATTTATAAACACTAAGTCACTACATGTCCACTTATCTATAAATACTAAATCACCACATATCCACACATCTATAAAAACAAAGCCACCACATGTCCACATCTATAAACACAAAGTCACCAAATATCCACACATCTATAAACACAAAGCCACCACATGTCCACTCACCTCTAATCTCTAAATACTTGTACTACAACTACTTATTTACTTGAGGCATTATCAGATTTATACTGTACCTCCACTATCACCATATTCATGTACTGTACCTCCACTATCACCATATTCATGTACTGTACCTCCACTATCACCATATTCATATACTGTACCTCCACTATCACCATATTCATGTACTGTACCTCCACTATCACCATATTCATATACTGTACCTCCACTATCACCATATTCATATACTGTACCTCCACTATCACCATATTCATATACTGTACCTCCACTATCACCATATTCATGTACTGTACCTCCACTATCACCATATTCATGTACTGTACCTCCACTATCACCATATTCATATACTGTACCTCCACTATCACCAGATGTTAATATGATATCAGCAGAAATAGAAGTAACAATTAGAAAAATCTTAACAAAACCATCAGTGACATAGCAGAAGTGACATAGCAGAGGACTATAAATTATGAGCAGTTTTAAGTTATAGGAGTACAACTATACTACAAACTTGTTACACTGAAGTGCTTGAAACTATATACAATAAAGTGCTTAAAACTTGCTACACTGAAGTGCCTCAAACTTGCTACACTGAAGTGCCTCAAACTTGCTGCACTGAAGTGCCTGGGTCAGAAGAAATGAAAACTGTGATGCTGTTTTTGTTACTCTGATGCACAAGTAGGGTGAGAAACGATTGGATCAAAAAGTTATGTACCTGCAGTTGTAACTGAAACTATGTTCTTGTTGTGATAGTCAAAGTAATATTGTAGTATTGTATTCTACTACTGTAGTAGTAGTAGTAGTAGTAGTAGTAGTAGTAGTAGTAGTAGTAGTAGTAGTAGAAGTAATGGTATTAGAAATAGCAGCAGCAGTAGTAGAAGTAGTAGTAGTAGTAGTAATGGTATTAGAAATAGCAGCAGCAGCAGCAGTATTAGTAGTAGTAGTGGTAGTAGTAGTAGTAGTAGTAGTAGTAGTAGTAGTAGTAGTAGTAGTAGTAATAATAATAGTAGTAGTAATAGTAGTAGTAGAAGTAATGGTATTAGAAATAGCAGCAGCAGCAGTAGTAGTAGTAGTAGTAGTAGTAGTAGTAGTAGTAGTAGTGCAGTGGTAATGTAGTAGTAGTTGTAGTACAAGTAATAACTTTCTGGTTCAAGCATTTTTTAATTTCTAATTTTAGCTTACAACGGGAGGAAAGCAAACTGCCACAGTGGACTGACCAGATAGACACTAATGTGTACACCCAAATAGATGTCAGCCACACATATGACAACCTGGCATTCTACAATAACTTAAAAAGTAGCCGCCAATCCGAGCCAGTTCAAGACATATCACATGTGTCACAAGCAAATATTTTGACATCATTTTAACAGCCATAATCCTGGGTTTAATCACTTCAGTATACATACAAGTAGATTCAGGAGAGCGCATGTTTGTATGTGATCAGTGCCATATATATACTAGAAATCATTATTTTACCGTATGTTGCTAGTGTTGACAGATGTCACTGACTGGTGTAGGTCAGGTCCACTTCTTACTTAGTGGAATATTTTAGCTTCTTATAGACTTTGAGACAAAGCCAGAGCATATTTATAACTGTCCATCATGCAAGATGAAGATAGAGAATCTCAGCATAGAAAGGTTTGAAAGATCTTTGAGATCACATTCCTACCAGGTCAAAGGTTGTGTTCCAGATATATAAGTGGAGGAAATATCTTGTAAGAGTGACAACATGTCAGAAGATGGAACACAGATTTATTTGCATGTGTTTTAATTAAGAGAAGCAGGCTGTAATTGCTGTCACTTTTCCTTGACATTCAGTTTTTTTACCTGGACCATGTCATCTGTAAAGATTCGTGAAACAGCTTTGGTGGAGAAACTTAGTTACCATCTTTATTTTTGTGGCTCAAAGCTAATGTCAGATGCTGTGATCTGATTTCTCAGATGTTGTGGTTTGATTTCTCATATGCTGTGGTTTGATTTCTCAGATGTTGTGGTTTGATTTCTTAAAGTTAACTGAAGCTCTCAAGCCTCAGAACTTAACATGTCCATGTGACTGGACAATCCTGGAAATTTTTTGTTTAGTGAGACATGGCTGAAGAGATGTAACAAATGACAGAAATGACAAGAATGGCAAAAAAATGTGGAAAAAAACTGGCAACTTTCTCACCTGGACTATGGTGCAGAATTAACATGACCTTGACCTGAGAACAAACGCATAAAACCTCTGTTCATCTTCTTAGTGCTGTGTGCATGTGTGTGTGTGTATATAAAAATATTACCAAGTCTGTTTTAGTATTATGCTGTGACATTTTGATTCTCATGACATCCTGTTTTTTTTTAAATTGCTTCATTTCATGATGTTGGTTTTACCTTTATGGTTTTAACCCTTTTGCTTCCAAAGGTGCCACATGGTGACATTTTATATAACTCAGAATGATAATATTAACCATGCATTTCTAGAAGCAGTTTTGTTGCTAGGATGTTTTGAAACTGGTAATACTGTACCTTTCTTTCACCTTGCATAGAGAACTTTCTGAAATACCAGTTCTGTCAATACAACATTCATTACTTTATAATTTTTTTTAAGTGTAAAATTAAACATACTTTACAAAATCAGTGGGATTTAAATGTTCAGGTAAACATTTTTTCTTATTTTATTTGTGATTTAATCTTTATTAAATGCTCACATGCTGAAGCACAGTCAAAACTGACTGATTCTCCTCCACATAAATTCATTCATTTGTATGCCCCTTACGGAACTTTGTCTCCCAAACAGCACTCCTGTAGGCCTCTTGGTTGTGAGCAAGATACCCTGCTGTTGCTGCATCCATTTGCAGATCCACAACGATGTCTTGCAGCCATCTTCGTTTTGGTCTTCCTCTCTTTCTTTTTCACATTATGTATCCTTCCAATACGGTCTTCTCTAAATTATCATGACGTTTAATGTGTCCAAAATATTTAAGTTTTCTCTCTTTAATCCTCTTTACTAGCCAGCCTTCTTCAATATTAAGCTCTTGCAGTATAGATATATTTGTTAATTTTTGTGTCCACGATATTTGAAGAACTCTTCTGTAGCATTTACATTCAAAGGCATTTATGTGTTTCTCAGCTGTTTTGTTAAGTGTCCAGGTCTCACAGGCATACGTTGCGATGGGAAAGATGCATGCCCTTAAAAATCTTATTTTTGTAGTTCTGTCTGCTCCTCTCCACAGATTCTTTATTTGTTTTACTTTCTGAAGAGCGATAGATGTCCTCCTTTTAATTTCACTCATTGTATCTCCATTATTAGTTAGTAGTGATCCAAGATATTCAAAACTCTCCACTTCTTCCAGTTTTTCCTCATTGATACATATTTCAGCTGTCTTATAAATTAAGCATCATCAGTCTACTCAACCAAATGTCCTCCACACAAATTAAGCATCATTAATCTACTCACTTGAGTGTCCTCCACACAAATTAAGCATCATCAGTCTACTCACTTGAGTGTCCTCCACACAAATTAAGCATCATCAGTCTACTCACCTGAGTGTCCTCCACACAAATTAAGCATCATCAGTCTACTCACCTGAGTGTCCTCCACACAAATTAAGCATCATCAGTCTACTCACTTGAGTGTCCTCCACACAAATTAAGCATCATCAGTCTACTCACCTGAGTGTCCTCCACACAAATTAAGCATCATCAGTCTACTCACTTGAGTGTCCTCTGAATGATTTTGCTGAGTTGCCTATTACAAGGCTTCTCATATTATAAACCGGTTAGTGTAACCAAGGACCTCCAAAAGTTTGAGGTGTTCTTTTTTTACTGGTAATTTATGCGTATTTGCTGGTTAACACAATCACTGTGAAAGTGAACTATTACCTATGAGCGTTTTTACTGTTTTATTCCTTGAAGTTTAGACAAGTTTGATGTTCTGATAGAAAGTTTTCAAATTTACCATAATAAGAAAGACTGAGAAAAAAAAAACCAAAATATTACATATATTAATGTTCATGGTGAACAAAGTTTTCACTTTGCTTGATGTGCTAATATCCTGCAGCTCTTTGTTTTTGGTATGCTGACATATGGCAACTTAAGACATCAATCCTATAATATGGCAGCATATGCTGACAACAACTGCTGTTGTTACAATTACTTCATGTTTTGCACAGAACAATGGATGCTGATACTGAAGTGAAAGTTTCAATTTATATTTCAGGAAGCTGATGTTTATGTTTCTAATGCTGAAAATGATTCACCAGATGATTATGAAATAAGTTTATCTCATTCTCCAGATGATTATGAAATAAGTTTCCTCATTATGGATCAGAAAGTGACTGACCTAACTTGTGATTTTGACAACATTCCGTAATTCCCAAATATGATGATATTCCGTGTGCCCTGATGCAACAACAATAGACAAAAGCATGAAAAGGCCTAGAAGAGAAAGATAACGAAATAAATCATACTTGTTGCCGGTATACAAATGATTCTGCTGTTGTCATCACTACACGGAAGCACATATTTCTAGATGTTCCACAAAAAATTCTTGTTGTTATTTCAAGAACTTCTTTACAAAAGACTGGATGTCACGGCCACATCTAAAGCAAACAAGTATGCTGTTCAGCAAGGTACAACCCTTACAGTAGACCTTTCAATGACAAATTGTTACCTGCATATTCTTCTAAAAATAGTGAAGTGATGTGACAAGAAGAACAAGTCTCTAGCAGGAGGCACCATATAAATGCCCACGTGGGAATGTACTGCCCTGACTAAAAGCATTCAAAGTGGCATTGGAGAATCTTTTATTGAGCACTGAACCAATCATTCACATCAATTGTTGGATACTTTACAAAAATATTAGCATTCTGTGTCAAACAGATTGTCTTGATCTGCCCAGCTTTGTTGTACAAGTATTTCAGAGGCCTGTCTACATGTTGGTATGGAAGAGAGATCATCCATCAAATATCACAATCAATGTCTATTCTGATGAAGCAGAAGATTTAGAAATCACCAAGAAATGATGGTTATCTTGTGCCCAAAAGCCTGAAATATTTGCACTTGAACAATATAGGTCACCAGCCTCTTCAAAAAACCAACAAAGAATGCTGTAGACCCTACAGAAATGGTATAGTCATCAATTTGTATGTAAACTGGTATGTCCATCTGAGCCTGGCAGTTGAAACAAAACTGCTACTTTGACTATCACAAAAGTAATAAAGTTATACAAAAATGATTTGTTATTCTGGGTTTTCTTTTTCTTTAACTGATTATTTTATTCACTTTAGTTTTCCTCATTTTACTCCCATCTCCTGTCAGGTGTGTTGTTGCTGAATGGCAGCCTTCATTATTTTCTTTAGAAACACATTTCATTAAAAGATTGACATTTTCCACATAAGGGTACTCATATCTGTCAGATAACACTAATTTTTTTATTGGTTCTGAAGAATAATTCAGTCACAAAAGGGTTAAATAGATTTAAGCTTTCATTTTCATATGAGTGATGGACCAGAGACTCAGTGATGGACCAGAGACTCAGTGATGGACCAGAGACTCAGTGATGGACCAGAGACTCAGTAATGGACCAGAGACTCAGTGATGGACCAGAGACTCCATGATGGACCAGAGACTTAGTGATGGACCAGAGACTTAGTGATGGACCAGAGATTCAGTGATGGAGTAGAGATTCAATGATGGACCAGAGACTTAGTGATGAACTAGAAACTCAGTGATAGACCAGAAACTCAATCATAGACCAGAACCTCAGTGATGAACTAGAAACTTAGTGATAAAATAGAAACTCAATCATAGATCAGAAACTCAGTGATGAACTAGAAACTCAATCATAGATCAGAAACTCAGTGATGAACTAGAAACTCAATGATAGACCAGAAACTCATTGGATAACCAAAAATTCAATGATAGACAAAAAACTGAGTGATGGACCTAAAGTTCAGTTGTGGACAAGAAACTCAACAATGAACCAGAAACTCAGTCTAGAAATTCAATAATGAACCAAAAACTCGATGATTCATCAAGCACAGAATGATTTATGTATAAACTAGGAAAAAAGTAGGAACAGCTTTATTATTTAACAACTACAAAGTTGTGATGTTTCGGCACGAGCCTCTGTCAAACAAAAACAAACAGGACAAAGAATCAGAGAGAGAGAGGAGACAAAGCAAGGATTCACATGAATTTTATGTTAACAAAATAATTTTTAAAAATGAAAAAATTAATGAAAAATTGAAAATGACAGCTCATGGAACAGTACAGAACCAAAATCGTTTTTATGTCGATAGGAGCACAAACAATATGCACCGGTTACTATGTAAATAAAATGTTCGTTCTGAAAGGTGCAAAATTGTGCATGGTTGAGTGTAGAAAATGTAAAGAGACAAGGATGCTCACAGAAGGAGCAGAGAATTATTCCAAGAACAATGATGACTGGAGAGCCCCTATCTATGGCCTGTGCTCTTAAGGGAGTGAAAGGCAATGATGATGATGATGGTGATGATGATGATGATGATGATAGTGAATGGATAGGGATTTGTGATGTTTGAGATGGTAGGGAAGGGATGGCAATCTATTTAGGAGAAGGTGAAATGAATGATTATGGTTGTGGTAGAGGAATAGTAATGTGATGATGTGTGAGGGTACTAAACTTTGTGCAGCAAGTGAGAATGAGTAAGATTGTGGAAGATTATATGTAGCTGAATAACGAGTTCAAACCATGTGGTTCCAGTGTCCCTTAGTCCTGTATGTAGCGGTTCTCAAGCGCTAGGCGGCTTGTATCATCTGTGTGACATTGTTTGATGGCTGTTACAAGAAAATCAGATTTGCTTTTATGGTTGGGGCCATTGAAATGATTAAGGACTGGCTTCAAAGCATGCTGAGTGATATCGTACAGATGTTTCTGTAAGCGGTCCCCTAGTCTGAGGCCAGTCTCACCAATATAAGTTATCCTGCATCTTTTGCATACGATGACATATATTACATTGCAGGATTCGCATATGAATTCCTCATGGAGAGTCAGGATAGCTTTAAGAAAGGTGATTGTTTTCAATCACCTTTCAATCACATGACCCGCAAGGTCAGATGGTTAAGAAAATTCTTTATCGTCATCTGCCATTTATCCAACTCGACCCTGACACCCGCGACATCTTCTCTGATCCACCCCTATTAGCGTACAAGTGTGAGCCAAATCTCAAGTACATGACACCGGCCATAGATAGGGGCTCTACAGTCATCATTGTTCTTGGAATAATTCTCTGCTCCTTCTGTGAGCATCCTTGTCTCTTTACATTTTCTACACTCAACCATGCACAATTTTGCACCTTTCAGAACGAACACTTTGTTTACATAGTAACCAGTGCATATTGTTTGTGCTCCTATCGACATAAAGGCGATTTTGGTTCTGTACTGTTCCATGAGCTGTCATTTGCAATTTTTCAATAATTTTTTTCATTTTAAAAAATTATTTTGTTAACATAAAATTCATGTGAATTTTTACTTTGTCTTCTCTCTCTGATTCTTCGTCCTGTTTGTTTTTGTTTGACAAAGGCTCGTGCCGAAACGTCACAACTTTGTAAACGTTAAATAATCAAGCTGTTCCTACTTTTTTCCTAGATTATACATTTTGGTATCACGGCTTTACTGCAGTGCTTCGTGTATAGTTCTATTTAGTTAGTTGGTCCTCTTTGGCCAAAGGCGGCGCATAGGGTGGAGGACAAGGCTCTCCATGTGTGGCGATTCCTTGCTACTTGCTTTAGATCTTCGCTGTTTCTGATGAGCATTGTTTGAACACTCCTTGGTGATAACTCTTCTTAGTTTGTCTTTGGGTCTTCCCCGCTTTCTTTTACCCCCTGGTGACCACGTAAATGCTTGGTGTGGGAGTTGTTTTTCGTCCATTCTATGTACGTGGCCGATGTAGTTCCAGCGACGTCTTCTGATAAAGTTTGATACGTAGTCTTGTTTAGTTTCTTGTCTTGTTGATGTAACCGATCTGTAGTCGTGCCAACAGATATTTAACAGTCTTCGAAGGCACTTATTTTCAAAAGCAGCTAGTCTCTTTTCCATATACCTATACACTAGTTATTGTGTGTTACTAAGAATGATTTATAGAGTGATATTTTATGACAGCTTTCATTTGCTCACTTTCATGAGGAGTTAAATTCATATTCTTCATTTTCGCAGATAAATTCAGGCATGACAAGGCAGAAGATGTTGGCATAGTTAGATTGTACACCTGGGTACAGACAGGAAAAGATGTGGGGGTAGTTAGGGTTGTACACCTGTGTACAGACAGGGGAAGAGGTGAGGGTGGTTAGGGTTGTACACCTGTGTACAGACTGTTAAGGGGGCCTTGTGACCCTGATTTGTCTTCGTGTTAGAGACAAAATTCACGAAAACCCGCGGAGACTCCCATGCTGGGATAGAGGACCCAGTGGCCCCACCTGACTCTCTATTGGTCTAAGCAAAGTCACATTTCATGGACAAGATATAGTCATGTTTCATGGAAAAGATGTAGTCATGTTTCATGGAAAAGATATGGTCATGTTTCATGGAAAAGATATAGCCATGTTTCAATAACAAGGCAAAGTCACGTTTCATCTTATATCTTATATCCTTCCCGTGCCGTTAAACGTCACATAGGGGTCGCAAGGTAGTTTGCCAATTTTTTCTGTTTTCGTCGAGCTTTTCAACCTCATCAAAGGATTTTATGCCTGTTAGTTTGGCCTCTCTTAACAATATCCTCTTTAGAGTTTCACGCGGTCTGCCTCTTTTTCTTCGGCCTGTTGTGTTCCACTTGATAGCTTGTTTTGGGATTCTCTGATCATTTCTTCTCATCAAGTGACCAACATATGTCAATCCCCTTTTCCTGATCACCCATGAGACTGATTGTTGTTCAGTCATCTGTCTTATCTCTGCATTGTTCTTGAATTCGTTCCACTTGATGCCGAGTATTTTCCGTAGGCATTTGTTTTCAAAAAGAGTCTAATTTCTTTTCTATTTCTTTAGTTGTTTTCCAGCTTTAGCATGCATAAATGACAGTGGATATTACATTTGAATCGAATGGTCTTAACTTGATTTTTGTGCTTATAACTTTTTAATGCCATATGTTCTCAAGATTATTGAAGATTGATGCTGCTTTTGCAATTCTAATTCTAACTTCCTTTCTGGTGTTACCATCCTGGTCTATGTAGCTGCCAAGGTATGCAAATTGATTAACTTCTTCAACAGCTGTCACTTCTACGCGTATTATTCCATTTTGATTGTTTCATAGATGAGATAAATTCTTGTTTCACAAATAAGATGTCCATTGTTTTCAGATTAAGTTCAGCTTTTAAGTGACATAATCATCATCATTTCGTGCTACCTCTCCACAGAAGATTGACTGCAGTGAATCTCCACTCTGCTCTGTTTCTTGTCTTCATAGAGCACTCGGCCGAGCTCGTCCATCTCATGATGTTGTCCATCCATGTCGCTGTCGTCCTCTTGTTCTTTTCCTTTCAATCTTGCCCTCAAGAAGGGTCTGTAATCGTGGTTGGTCAATGGAGACAAACTTGATTTCTCTCATTCATAAATCATTGATTGCATTCCACAGAACAACTTTTTCTTGCATTCCACAGAACAACTTTTTCATACCACACACTGATCATTTATTCAATTGTTATATGCACGTATATATATATATATATATATATATATATAAGAACTGCAGACGTTATGGTACTAATAGGCCAAAGCGAATAAGAGCTGCATGCCTTGTTAAACAAAATCGTAGAAAAAAGTGAGGAGAAAGGACTTAGTTTAAATAATAAGAAGACAGAGGTCATGGTCATATCCAAGAAAGAGACAGCAGCAAAATGTAGCATCAAAGTAAAAGGCACAGAATTCAAGCAAGTGGACAAATTCAAGTATTTAGAAGCAATAATAAAACAAGACGGAAGATGCGAAACCGAAATTAGGAGCAGAAGAGCCCAGGCCAAGTCAGCATTTATGAACATGAGAAACATACTTTGCAACAAAGCTCTTATGATGAACAACAGAAAGAGTTCTTCAGTGTTACATCGAGGCTGCATAATTATATGGATGTAAAGCATGGGAGACAACAAAGAGCACTCAAAATCTACTGGGGCGGCAGAGTTGTGGTTCCTAAGAAAAATGATGAGAATACCATGGGCAGGAAAGAAAACAAATAAAGAGTTTCTAGCGGAGGCTGAGCAAAAGAGAGAAATTATGGCAAAGTTCAGAACACGACAGTCCAGATTTGTAGGACGTTTTTTTTAAGAAGAGACAAACTGGACCACTTAATGACAGCAGGAAAACCGAAGGGAAAAGGGACAGAGGAAGACAAAGAAACACGACACGCGACGGACTAAAAGAGTGGCACAGAGCACAGTCCAAAACACAGCTAATAAAAAAGCGATGGACAGTTGGACGTGGAAATCAGTGAAGACCAAACCCTGATTGGCATGAACCACAATATATACTGTTAAAAAAAAGTAACAAATACGATGTTCCGATTTAAACTGAAGTTTGCTGATCAGACAAGGGCACATTGCCTGGAACGTTCACTTGCACATCAGCTTCATGTGCTGACCTGAACTGTTCTCAGCAGATGATTCATGGGCACAGAAAAGCGACACTAGTCAAAACAGCATTTTTGACAATAACTAATGTCAGGTTCACAAGAATCCCGTGAAACTTACTAAACACAAAACTCACTGACCATGTTTTTGAATGCCTATAAAATATTGACACTCCTCGAATTCATTTGAAAATTCAATGCGCAAGTATGGCTCATCTCACTACAGAACAATAACTCATCATCATTGGACGTTCAAAGACTGGACCTTCACAAATTGTAGTGGCCAGACAATGTAATGTGGCTAGAAGCACCATTAGTCGCCTTTGGAGATGATTTCAAGAAACTGGCTCAGTTGTAGACCGGCCGCGCAGTGGAAGACACATAGTCACAACTCCTGCTGATGACAGCTTCATACGGCTGCGTCATTTCAGGAATCGAATTGCATCTTCATTCTCAACAGCCTAGTCAATGACAGCAGCTCGTCTAATTTCAGATCAAACGGTCAGGAACCGGCTGCACGACGCTGGTCTTTGGTCTAGATGACCCTACAGAGGTCCTGTTCTTATGGACCGGCATCGCCAGAACCGACTGCAGTGGGCGAACCAGCATCGTCAGTGGACCGTTGCGAATGATTGAAAAACGGTTTGGTTTAGTGATGAATCATTCTTTCTGTTCCAGCAACACGATAGACGGAGAAGAGTTTACCGCAGAGTCCATGAGCGCTACGCCCAGAACTGCGTGGATGAGGCTCCTCCACATGGTGGTGGAGGTGTACTGGTGTGAGGGACGATCATCTTCATGGGAAGGACGCCCGAATTCCCATCGATACGTCGCTGAAATTCTTCTTCCTCACGTTCTTCCACTTCTGATTGCATCAGGGTCGATTTTTCAGCAGGATAACGCTCGACCTCATGTGGCACAACTCACCATCCAGTTCCTCGCTGACAACAACGTCCTGACCATTCCGTGGCCATCCATGTCATCAGATATGAACCAAATAGAAAACTTATGGGATGAACTCAATAGACAAGTCCGCCAGCGAGAGGTGCCGCCAACCAATCTCCAACAGTTGTCTCTTGCACTGCGGGAAGAGTGGGCAGCCATCTCACAACATCAGATCCAACGGCTAGTCGGATCCTTATCAAGGAGATGTAGTTCTCTGATACAGACCAGAGGAGGCCATACACCTTACTGAAACAGAGGCCGCAAAGAATAAAAGTCCAAACCAAATTTAATGAACATCATTTCATTGTTAAGGTCTTAAAGTTTCTTCATGCCAAGATTGAAACATTAATTCCGTAAAATAAACTTTTGATACACTTTTGAAATTTAGTGTCCATTACAACTACAGTAGTACAGTAGTGTACACACACACACACACACACACCACACACAAACACACACACACACACAAACACACACACAAACACACACACACATATATATATATACAGACAGACAGACAGACAGACAGACAGACAGACAGACAGACAGATAGATAGATAGATAGATAGATAGATAGATAGATAGATAGATAGATAGATAGATAGATATGATGAGCGAACAACAACCTGTCTCATGGGTGATCAGAAAAAGGAGATGGACATATGTTGGTCACGTCAGGGAATCCCCAAATAAGCTATGAAGTGGGACACAACAGGCCGAAGAAAAAGAGGTCGACCACGTGAAACTCTTAAGAGGACATTGTTAAGAGAGGCCAGTTTAGTAGGCATAATGTCCCTTGATGAGTTTGAAAAGCTTGCCGAAAACAGGAAATCTTGGAACTATCTCTATGTGAGGTTTAACAGCACGGGAAAGATGTAAGATGTAAGTTATATATATATATATATATATATATATATATATATATATATATATACATGGATATATGTGTTTATATATATGCATATATATGTACATAATACAAAGAAAGAAAGGAAGACCAAGGCGAAGATGGCTATAGGACATCTTTGATGATCTGCAAATGGATGCATCAGCAGCAGGCCATCTTGCTTACAACTGAGAGGCCTACAGGAGTGCTGTTAGGGAGTAAAAGTTTCGCAAGGGACATGCAAATGAGTGATATACATATTGTTTTTTTCTCTTTGAACATGCTCAAAGCATAAAAATCTAGGGATTAATTTCTGCAAAAACTAGTCAATTTATGTAGAATATCCAGTACCAAGGGCAATAACCCATGTAATTGTGAAATCAAATAGAATTAGCAAAGTAGCAATTCTTTAAAGTTTTGTAGACTCAAAGAGGCTGGTTATGTTACATCTTTGAATGTCTGTGTGATGATCGAGGTCAAGGTTACATCTTTGAATGTCTGTGTGATGATCGAGGTCATGTTACATCTTTGAATGTCTGTGTGATGATCGAGGTCATGTTACATCTTTGAATGTCTGTGTGATGATCGAGGTCAAGGTCATGTTACATCTTTGAATGTCTGTGTGATGATCGAGGTCATGTTACATCTTTGAATGTCTGTGTGATGATCGAGGTCATGTTACATCTTTGAATGTCTGTGTGATGATCGAGGTCATGTTACATCTTTGAATGTCTGTGTGATGATCGAGGTCAAGGTTATGTTACATCTTTGAATGTCTGTGTGATGATCGAGGTCATGTTATATCTTTGAATGTCTGTGTGATGATCGAGGTCATGTTATATCTTTGAATGTCTGTGTGATGATCGAGGTCATGTTATATCTTTGAATGTCTGTGTGATGATCGAGGTCATGTTATATCTTTGAATGTCTGTGTAACAATCGAGGTCAAACATTCTTTTTAATGTACTTCTCCGTTGATCTGATTTAACTTTGCCACCAAAAGGTTTTGCCTGGTTATGTTTTGCACAAAATCTACCTGTCCATGATTCTCAGACACGTGATCAGTACGACTGCCTTCTGGCCTTGAGAACATCACCAAAACGTATCTACTTCCAGGAAAATTTTGCTCCAAGTCAAAACTGAATGAATCTCATTTCATTATGTATCTACTGAGAAAGTTCAGTTCATTATCTACAGAGAAAGTTCCCTTTATTATCTACACATAAAAGCTAAGTTCCTTATTTGCAAAAGTAACAGAACACAGTATTGGATGGTTAGACATCGAAAAAAATCATGCACAAAGCACTTTTTAGACATGAGAGAAAAAAAATCATAAACAAAGCACTTTTTAGACATGAGAGGAAAAAATCACAGACAAAGCACTTTTTAGACATGAGACAAAAAATCATAGACAAAGCACTGTTTAGACATGAGAGAAAAAATCATAGACAAAGCACTTTTAGACATGAGAGAAAGAAAAATGAGAAGAGAATTACCTGGAACATGAACCACGGACTCTGATAGGATGAGCAACCGTCTAGCCAAGAAAAAATAAAAGTAGAAGAGTGTGTCTATGTCCCGAGTGTGTCTATGTCCTGAGTGTGTCTATATCCTGAGACGAGACGTTACATCGCCAGCCGAGCTAAAATAGTACTGGGTCATCTGTGTGTTTTACTGAAAGTATGCGTGTTATTTAAACTTCTCTTTACTGCTCAAGTTAACTGCTCCAAGAATTGGAATCGGCTAAGTTGTTACTGGGCTAAACGCAAAGTAACGGCACACACAGGTTCTCAACAAGTTCACACGTGGGTAATACATGGTCTTGACCACAAGACCAATGATAATCGGCCTGCCATCCCACGACACAATACAAGAAATGTACACGTTGTCACAACAGTCTCCAAGTTTACAGTTTTCAAGGAACCACCACAGCTTTGATAATTAGACGTGGATGACGAGATGAAGGATCGACTGACTCAAGAAAATCAGACACTGACAAAATACATAACGCCAGGTGTCCTGGGTAGGGTTACCCTGCCACAGGAACACAATTATGACTCAAGTCTTACAAGCTTCATTCCGAGTCACAACACTGTTCTCAGACAACTGAATCATTCTTCAGGAAAACATTGTAACACTTGCAAAACTAGGTCCTAAGCTACCAGTAGGAGAACCTCTCCTAATATCTCAAAACTAAAAAAAAAACAAACTGATAAGTAACATGACTCAAAACATTCCTGTCCAAAACGGGACAAGCAAACTATGCTTTACATGGATGGAGCAATTGTTCTTAGACTCCGACTCATATGTCTGAGTCTTATGTCTGAGTACAATGTCTGAGTCCTCCTATGTCTGAGTCTTATGTCTGAGTTCTCCTATGTCTGAGTTCTCCTTTGTCTGAGTCCTATGTCTGAGTTCTATGTCTGAGTCTTATGTCTGAGTTCTCCTGTGTCTGAGTCCTCCTATGTCTGAGTCCTCCTATGTCTGAGTCCTCCTATGTCTGAGTCCTCCTATGTCTGAGTTCTCCTTTGTCTGAGTCCTATGTCTGAGTCCTCCTATGTCTGAGTCCTCCTTTGTCTGAGTCCTCTTATGTCTGAGTCCTATGTCTGATTTCTCCTATGTCTGAGTCCTCCTATGTCTGAGTCCTCCTTTGTTTGAGTCCTCCTATGTCTGAGTCCTATGTCTGATTTCTCCTATGTCTGAGTTCTCCTATGTCTGATTTCTCCTATGTCTGAGTTCTCCTATGTCTGATTTCTCCTATGTCTGATTTCTCCTATGTCTGAGTTCTCCTATGTCTGATTTCTCCTATGTCTGATTTCTCCTATGTCTGAGTCCTCCTATGTCTGATTTCTCCTATGTCTGAGTCCTCCTATGTCTGATTTCTCCTATGTCTGAGTTCTCCTATGTCTGATTTCTCCTATGTCTGAGTTCTCCTATGTCTGAGTTCTCCTATGTCTAATTTCTCCTATGTCTGAGTCCTCCTATGTCTGATTTCTCCTATGTCTGAGTCCTCCTATGTCTGATTTCTCCTATGTCTGAGTTCTCCTATGTCTGAGTCCTATGTCTGAGTTCTCCGTCTTTTCAATCTTCTCGTTTTTATAATTCCCGGCTCGGCTGTGAAAATCTCGGGATTTTTCATCATTCTTTGCTTCCATTTCGTGCTAGTTACAAAACACGTTGTTAGGTTCTTGAAGTTTCTTTCTACCTTTCTTGTGATCAGAATTTCCGTAGTGTACTAGTTTACCTTAAGTAGTCAGTTTTGATAAGAAACATGACTTGTGAATGTTTACTGAAAGTTCTCAAAGTACTAGTAACTCTCAATCTTAACTAATAAACTTGTTTCTTAAAAAGGTAAACTTATTACCATTTTAGCGGTAGTATTCTGGTACATTAGTCAACTTAGCCATCTCCCACCCCAGAGTCTGTAGTTCAAGTCCCAGATAATTCCTGTTCTTTCTCTCATATCTAAAAGTGCTTTGTTTATGTTTTTTTTCGAGTCTAACTATACAACGCTGTGATCTAGTGAAGATAAAATCTTTAGTTAGTGTGATCTAGAGAAGATAAAATCCTTAGTGTGATCTAGTGAAGATAAAATCTTTAGTTAGTGTGATCTAGAGAAGGTAAGAACTTTAGTTAGTGTGATCCATTGAGGATAAGATCTTTAATTAGTGTGATCTAGTAAAGATAAGATCTTTAATTAGCCTGATCTAGAGAAGATAGCAAGCTGATTTCTTTCTAGGCTAAATGTTTACGAAGAATTTGAAGAATATTTTGGTCAAACGCCGTAAGAAATAACATCTTGTTGGCAGAAATGCAGATGAAGCCACTGACAACAATTATTGAGGAAAGACGCTGGCGATGGTTGGGACATGTGCTCCAAATGACTGACAACTCACTACCAAAAATAGCACTAAGATGGACACCATAGGGGAACAGAAGTAAGGGTAGACCAAAAGAGACATGGAGAAGAACAACAGAAAGGATGTTGAGCAGTAGAGGACTCACCTGGGCAAGAGCAGAAAAAAAGACAAAGAACAGGCATTTGTGGAAAACCTTTGCGGAAGCCCCATGTGCCCTGGGCACTTAAAGTTCAAAGAGAGAGAGAGAGAGAGAGGAGATAAGAACTTTATTTAGTGTGATCTACAGAAGATAAGAACTTTATTTAGTGTGATCTAGTAAAGATCTATAGAATGATCTTGATAAAGGACACCGTCATTGGCTTCTGCTGATGATTTGTGTGTGATGATACGAGTTATATTCCTACAGGAAACTATGCTGTTTCACCATGGTAACCGGTTTATTTTTATCAGTCAATCAGAGATTGATTTTGGAACTGGCCACTTATATATTACGGAGGGGCTGTTCATTTTATTGTCCAGGCATATCTCTGAAACAACTTGGGATTATCAGAGTTGGCTGGGCGCCATTATTACCAGAGTTGGCTGGGCGCCATTATTACCATAGGTGGTTGAGTGCCATTATTACCAGAGTTGGCCGGGCGCCATTATTACCAGAGTTGGCTGGGCGCCATTATTACCAGAGTTGGCTGGGCGCCATTATTACCATAGGTGGTTGAGTGCCATTATTACCAGAGTTGGCTGGGCGCCATTATTACCATAGGTGGTTGAGTGCCTATAAAACAACCTATAAAAGAAGGGGTGCGACAAGGATGTGTACTATCTCCAGACCTTTTTTCTCTGTATAGCGAGAATATTCTAAGAACAATCATCACAGAACCAGGCATAAAAATTGGAGGATACAATATTAACAACCTTCGGTATGCTGACGACACAGTACTGATAGCGGAGAACCAACAAGACCTGCAAAATCTCTTGGATAAAGTGGCCAAAGAAAGTGAACAGAAAGGCCTTACTTTGAACATCAAAAAGACAGAGACTATGGTTATATCTAAGAAACAGAATCCACCAGCATGCAGTATTAAATTAAACGGAACCATTCTGAAGCAGGTGCAGAAATTCAAATACCTTGGACAGTAATAACTTCAGATGGGAAATGCAAAACAGAAATTAGGAACAGAATAGGCCAAGGAAAGACTGCATTTCAGAGAATGAGAAACATATTAGCTAACACATCTTTATCAATGAATGTTAGAAAACGAGTCCTGAAATGCTATATCGAACCTATCTTGTTATATGGAAGTGAATCATGGACAATAGGCAAGTCTGCACAAAAATCATTGGAAGCAGCAGAAATGTGGTTTATTAGAAGAATGTTGCGAATCCCCTGGACAGCAAAAATAACTAATGAAGAATGTATGAGAAGAGCTGGAGAGACAAAAAACCTTGTCAGAAAGATACGAGAGAGACAATGTACTTTCATAGGACATGCAATGAGAAGAGGGGACATTGAAAATATTATAACAACAGGAAAAATAGAAGGAAGAAGATCAAGAGGAAGACCAAGAGAAATGGTACTGGACAGTCTGACGGGTTGGTGTGAGAGGAGATCACCAACTGAACTGATGGCCTGCATGAAGGATCGGGTACTCTGGAGAAGCATAATAGCCAACGCCAGTCGGCACGGCACCTGATGATGATGATGATGATAGTTGAGTGCCATTATTACCATAGGTGGTTGAGTGCCATTATTACCAGAGTTGGTTAAGTGCCATTATTACCAGAGTTGGTTGAGTGCCATTATTACCAGAGTTGGCTGGGCGCCATTATTACCAAAGTTGGCTGGGCGCCACTATTACCAGAGTTGGCTGGGCGCTTTTATTACCAGAGTTGGCTGGGCGCCATTATTACCAGAGCTGGCTGGGCGCCATTATTACCAGAGTTGGCTGGGCACCATTATTACCAGAGTTGGCTGAGCGCCATTATTACCAGAGTTGGCTGGGCGCCATTATTACACCACACTAATAAAATGAAGTTATTTATATAAATTTCAAGTTAGCGATGTTCACTTGACCTATTAATGTTACATGTAGTATGTTCATAAATGTTGGATAGATCTGTTGACCACATATAAGTGCAACTATAAATGTTGGATATATCTGTTGACCACATATAAGTGCAACTATAAATGTTGGATATATCTGTTGACCACATATAAGTGTAACTAATGTACATTTTGACACAGGAAGATGGCTGCATCAAAGCAAAAACACAGGATAGTGAAAGAATATTGCACATCGTGCATTATATACAAAGAGGTCTTGCACAATTTTAAAATTTAACTTTTAGTGACGATGTGGTTCACTGGAGCTCTTTTGACTTATACATGGCGGAAAGTGTGGAACCCATCATGAACTGTTGTTGTTGTTGTTGTTGTTGTTTGAATAAAGTGTGTTTAGAGATCAAAAAGTTTGAAAACCATCGTTACAGTTTCTGTGTCAACCATTTTTACCAGCTGACGATATTAGAAACTGTCTAACAGTCTCAGTCAAATCTTGTTCTTCCACTGTCCCCATCACTTCAAAATGTCATTCATTCATTCATTCATTCATTTGCATGTCCCTTGCAGAACTTTGCCTCCATAACAGCTCTCCTGTAGGCCTCTCGGTTGTAAGCAAGATGCCCTGCTGCTGATGCATCCATTTGCAGATCATCAAAGATGTCTTGTAGGCATCTTCGCCTTGGTCTTCCTCTCTTTCTTTTTCCCCATTATGTACCCTTCCAAGATGGACTTCTCTAGATTATCATGACATTTAATGTGTCCAAAATATTTAAGTTTTCTTTGTTTAATCCTTTTTACCAGCCAGCCTTCTTCAATATTAAGCTCTTGTAGTATAGATATATTTGTTTTTTTTTGTGTGTCCATGGTATTTGAAGAACTCTTCTATAGCATTCACATTCAAAGGCATTTATGCGTTTCTCAGCTGTTTTGTTAAGTGTCCAGGTCTCACAGACATGTGTTGCGATGGGAAAGATGCATGCCCTTAAAAATCTTATTTTTGTAATTCTGTCTGCTCCTCCCCACATATTCTTTAGTTGTTTTACTTTCTGAAGAGCAATAGATGTCCTCCTTTTAATTTCCCTCATTATATCTCCATTATTAGTTAGCAGTGATACAAGATATTCAAAACTCTCCACTTCTTCCAGTTTTTCCTCATTGATAAATATATCAGCTGCTTTGTTTGTTTTGTCAGTTGTCATCAATTTAGTTTTCTTCGCATTAAGATAGAGGTTTTGCTCTTCACTATTCTTACGGACTGACATAATTAGTTTTTTCATTCCTTTTTGTGTTGTGGACAGTAACACTGTGTCATCAGCATATCTAATCTCTGGTATTTCATAACCTCCAACTGTTATGGCATCGTAATATTCTTTGTCTCCATCTTCTCTAAAATTCCTCATTATATTTTCAGTATACAAGTTAAATAAGTAAGGCGACAATATGTACCCCTGACGGACGCCTTGTTTTATGTCAAACCAAGTTGTTGTTGTTTCACCAGCTAGTCTCACTGCTGCTTGTTGGTGAAGCAACAACGCAAAATGTCGTTTGACGGAAAATGTTTATTCTTCAATTCATCTGATTTCTCAACTCTTTATTCTAGGGTTTTTGACTTAATCTTGTCATTTAACCGTAGCTTTTGTCGCGATATTCTATATTTAGAAACTTCCAGCCCCCCCCCCTCCCACCTCCTTGTACCAGGTACATGTTGCTCTCTAAGTGTTTCTTGTGTATGGCCCCGGATCTCTCAGCTCAGCAGGGGCGTAGGTTTAGCGCCAAGAAATGGAGGTTGGTGGTGGAGCCATTCAGGCTAACAAAAAGTGATTAAAGAACGATCCAGTTTCATTTTTAATCATTTCCTGTTTTAATTTGATAGGTCTTAATCGTATCAGGCTGACATTGTACCGGAAATCAGATTCACAACACAGCGGTGCCTGTTTAGGCATGTCTTATGTATACAAGTATATTAAACCTAGGCATGTCTTCTGTATACAAGTACATAAAACTTAGGCATGTCTTCTGTATACAAGTACATAAAACTTAGGCATGTCTTCTGTATACAAGTATATTAAACTTAGGCATGTCTTCTGTATACAAGTACATAAAACTTAGGCATGTCTTCTGTATACAAGTACATAAAACTTAGGCATGTCTTCTGTATACAAGTACATAAAACTTAGGCATGTCTTCTGTATACAAGTACATAAAACTTAGGCATGTCTTCTGTATACAAGGACATAAAACTTAGGCATGTCTTCTGTATACAAGGACATAAAGCAAGCGATGGGAGCTGTGGAACAGACATATTTACTTAAAATAGAATTTAGAGCAGTTAAATATTACATTTTGTTGTCGTTGTTGATTGATAGAACAGAACTTTGCAGACAAACCCGTGACGAAAGCTTGTCAAACCTGAGACATCAAATAGAATGTGGAACGGACAAATGGTGGCTTGTCTTAAAATCTCGGAGTTGAATGAAGAAGCTAATCTTCACTCCATCGCAGCAGCGAACAAGCCAGCTTCTACACCGCACTTCGTGCCACAGACTGGCTCCAGGAACTGGATACGGAGTTGGCCAAAATGTATATACTAGAAAAAAAGTAGAAGCAGCTTTATTACTTAACGAGCATATAGTTGTGACGTTTCGGGGTGAGCCTTATCCATACAAAAAACACACAGGACGAAGAAATAGAGAAAGAAGATAAAATATAAATTCACGTGAATGCTATGTAAAAAGTAGGAATGGAAGAAATATAATAAAATAAAATGAATGGAGCACTGTTACGTGTTACTGTTATGTGACCTGTAAGAAGCTGTGACTTGCAAGAGGCTGTGTTCAGAAGTGCGCACGGTGGAGTGTAGAGGATGTTTAAATGGAGCCTTGTGGTGTGTGGTAAGTGATTGTAAATAAGGAGAGGGTGGAGGAGAGAGTGATGGAGTAGTAATCTAGCCGGGAGAAAGTGGAGGAGGTGATTATAGTTGGGGTAGAGGGGTTGTAAACTGATGATGTGAGGAGATTCTGAACTATGTGTTGCAGGTGAGAAAGGAGTGGAACTTAGTGCAGAGGGATTATGATTGTGGAAGAGGGGAGTGTTAGGTGTAGCTGAATAGTACATTCAGTCCATGCGGTTCCAGTGTCCCATATTCCTGAGTGTAGCAGTAATCTAGCGCTAGGCGGCTTCTGTCATCAGCGTGACATTGTTTGATGGCTGTTACCAGAAAATGATTAAGGACTGGTTTCGAAGCATACTGTGTGATATCATACAGATGTTCCTGCATGCGGTCACCTAATCTGAGATCATTTTCACCAATAGAAGTTAGCCTACATCTTTTGCATACAATAGAGTATATCACATTACGGGACTCGCATTTGAATCCCTTATTTAGAGTGAGGATAGTTTTGGACAAGGTGATCGTTTTCGTTTCCCAGACTACAGGGCAGGTAACACAGCGAGGACAGTTAGATTTTCTGGTGCCAGCATATGCAGTATATACATTAAACGTCATGATAATTCAGAGAAGACGTTCTTGGAATGGTACATGACAGGAAAAAGAAAGAGAGGAAGACCAAGGCGAATATGGCTGCAAGACATCGTTGATGATCTGCAAATGGATCAGAAGCAGGGTATCTTGCTTACAACCTAGAGGCCTACAGGGAAGCTGTTAAGGAGACAAAGTGCACAAGGGGCATGCAAATTACAGACTGATTGACATATGCAAGATTCCTCTTCAGGTGGCTATTCAAGTATAGAAAGCTGGCACATGTAACATAGAAAGCTGGCACATGTAACATAGAAAGCAGGCACATGTAACATAGAAAGCTGGCACATGTAACATAGAAAGCTGCCACATGTAACGTAGAAAGCTGGCACATGTAACATAGAAAGCTGACACATGTAACAAAGAAAGCTAGCACATGTAACACAGAAAGCTGGCACATGTAACATCTGACGTGTATAACACATGACATTCAGAACAACCGACTTCTAAAGCACATGACACTTTCACTCATTCACACAGAGTTGCTGATTGCACATTATTGTCAGCATAGTCTAGTTCAGCATGGTCTAGTTCAACATAGTCTATTCACACACTGATGGTTGCTGATTATTTAGACACCAACCCTGAAGTCAAAGATTATAATAACACGATCCTCTAAAACAAGTGTTGGACAATGCTGGACAAATGTTGGACAATGCTGGACAAGTGTTGGACAATGCTGGACAAGTATTAGACAATGCTGGACAAGTGTTGGACAATGCTGGACAAGTGTTGGACAATGCTGGACAAGTATTAGACAATGCTGGACAAGTGTTGGACAATGCTGAACAAGTGTTGGACAATGCTGGACAAGTGTTGGACAAAGCTTGACAAGTGTTGGACAATGCTGGACAAGTGTTGGACAATGTTGGACAAGTGTTGGGCAATGCTGGACAAGTGTTGGACAATGCTTGACAAGTGTTGGGCAATGCTGGACAAGTGTTGGACAATGTTGGACAAGTGTTGGACAATGTTGGACAAATGTTGGGCAATGCTGGACAAGTGTTTGACAAATGTATGACAAATATTTATTTTTTAAATTGTTAAATAAAAGTGTAACCATTGAAGCATGTCGAGTCTTGCCTGGTAAACTGCATTTTCGTTTCACTTCAAAACCATGTCACAGAGAAGTAATGTGAGACATGAAATCTAGAACTAGTTTTACCGCAGCTGTCATTTCTTTGATGTCTCTCTCACACACACACAAGTAAAACTTACTTGCTGAAAATCTTTTTCTACATTTCTTCGATGTTACACACACATACAACCAAAACTTACTTGCTGAAAATCTTTCTTCTACATTTCTTTGATGTCTCACACACACAAGTGAAATTTACTTGCTGAAAATCTTTCTCTTAACCCTTTTGAAATAAAGATCAATCAATCTCCTACTTTTCTGATAACGGATTTAAGCGACTATAACACATCCAATACTTGAAGTATGCTTTGATAGCTGAAGCTGAGATAGAACTGGCATGATCTGAGTGTCGTTAATGCAACTAGGATGTGCTCTAGTAGTCTTCATGGATCCATGTATTTGGTTTTGATGTTGCTTCATATTTATGTGAACTAGAAGTGTAGAACCAATGTTGTGAAACAGTTCTTTTTTTAGATTGCATTAGGACTTGTAGGTCTGATACTTTGTGTTGTGAATTTGTGTGTGGATCCATGGAGCTATTCCATAAGTCAGTAAGTTGGACTTTTTGTTCTATCATGTTGTATAACTGCTGATCTATTCGAGAGTGAGTGTTGTCCACTTTCTCCCTACACGGCAAACACAGTTCTTGCCCGGGCAGTGGAGTTAGTTATTCATCTGTTGTGTGCTATATTACCTTCATCTTAACTTATCACTACTCATTTTATCCATTCAATAAAATGAGTTCTGATGTTACACAAAGTGTGTCCAGTGGTTCTCAAGCTGTTAACTGTGACAGTCTTTGTTGAGTACAGGTTCTACCACTAATGATAAAAGCAGAGACAATGCAGAGAAAATATCTTAATTGATGCTATCTCAGGCACATGTCTTTTTACTGTCCACTGCTGTCATAGCACGGCCTTAGTGCCGTGATTGCAATTAACATCCAGAACAAATGACCTCTAAAACACTTGACATTTTAGTTGACGCCGTCTCAGGCATATATCTTGTTACTATCCACTGCTGTCATAATACGGCAATTAGCAGTCATGCTACACTGTGACAGTCGGTTCTGTGTTGGCAAGTCACTACTCAGACCCAGCAAAAATCTATTGCATCCAACGTAAAACTAGTGCTTAAATATAAGCTACAGTCTTTCATCGAACTTTCTGGATGATTATTCGTGATATTACCTGTTTACTGACCTTGGGTAATAAAGTGTGAAAACGTCTCCAAATTTAACTGTCTGTTACTAAATATAACTGGTCTAGACAAACAACTCACAAAAAATAATCACAAGTCTCGTGAAGCTAACATGTCATAACTGAGTTTTCCTTGATCCTATCTACGATATAAATAAGGGCTTTAAAAACTTGGTCTAAGAACTAAATTTATCTTTGATTATTGCCATTTGATAGTAGAAAATCACTAAGTGCAGTATTCAAAATACTGTCACAACATCTCGGTCATGTGATGCGAAGGAACAATCAGGGGATCCCCAAACAAGCTGTCAAGTGGGACACAACAGGCCGAAGAAGAAGAGGTCGACCACGTGAAACTCTAAAGAAGAATTTTTAAGAGGCCATTTCAGCTGGTATAACATCCCTTGATGAGATGAAAAAACTCGCTGAAGAGAGAAAATCTTGGCGAAGTGCTATGCGGCAGGCCCCACGTGACGTTCAGCCGCACGTGAAGGATGTTTTTATTTACTTGAGTTTTCCTATCCCCTGCTTTACGAGTTTTCACTCAAATAATGTAAAATAATGTAAAATAATGTCAAATAATGAAACGTACAGGTCCTCTTCAGTTGTTCTACATCTCCATACAGAAAATCGGTGATTGAGGAGCTTGATGGTATCAGGCTCTTCAGAAGATCCTTTAATGCACTGCAGTCCAGCAGATGGTGTTTAACAGTTTCTTCTTCTTGTCTGTTGCAGTGCATGCAGTATGGTGTGTAGTCAGCGGTCACTCTGTGTAAGTGTTTATTGAAGGTGATATGTCCTGTTCACAACCTTAAAACTGTGCATTGGTCTCTACGACATAAGCTGTTGATGTGGTCTCCGGGGTTAGGCTTTGGCAGGTGTGTATATAGGGATCTTCCAGTAGGATTACTGGCCCAGCTGTCCATCCACTGCCGCTCGCAGTTGTTGTGTATAATGTGTTTAGCTGTTCTCATGTTGGAGGTTATGTGGGGTTGTGACATGGTGGCTCCACTCTTTGCCAGTCTGTCAGCACGTTCATTTCCTAAGATATCTATGTGCCCTGGTATCCACTGTAGGGTGGTCTTGATGTCGTAGGAGGCGAGTTGGTTTATTACATTGAGTATGTCAGTTGTAATGTGATCAGCTGATGGTATCCAGTTTTCAAGGGCCTGGAGAGCAGACTGGGAGTCTGAGAAAATAACAAGGTTTTTTGGGTGGGAGGCATTGTTTTTGTATTTGGTGGTGGTGGCTGCCAGGGCTGCTAATACTGCCTGCATCTCTGCATCCTAATTGGAGCAGTGAGATCCACAAGGGACAGAAATGTGCCTTGTTGTCTTGTCTGGAAACATTATGAGTACCCCATATCCTGCATTGTCTGTTTCATTGAATGCTGACCCATCAGTGTATGCATGGATACAGTCCTTGGGGTAGGATTCTATGGTCTCCAGTGCACACAACTTTAGGGTGTTGGGGTCTGATGATTTGTTCACTAATTTGTTCTTGAGTCTGGTGTTAGCTTGAGAAAGTGTGTAGTTTGTGTTTGGTGGGATGTCTGGTACTTTTCTAAGTTCTTCTCTGTCTTCAGGGAGTTTGTGTCTTGTGTTTAACTGTTCTGCTATGTGCACTGGAGTTTTCAGTTTCAGTCTATTATTATGTTTCCATTTATCAACCACTATTCTGTTAAAATGGTCTGGGGGCATGCGTTTATATCTTATATTATATTTTCTGTTGCTTCAATGGTTGAGTTTTCGCGTCTCATATGGCTTTATGTTTGCAACAGTTTCACATGCAGTTGTGGGTGTTGATCTCATTGCCCCTCAAATGAAATGAACAGCTGGGTTCTGGATTCTGTCTGCTTGTGTACAAGAGTTCTTTGATGCTGTGACCTGTAGGGGGAGGTTGTAATCTATTATAGATTTAACATATCCTGTGTACAGTTGTCTGAGTGTTGCTTTGTTAGCTCCCCAGGATGTACTTGCAAGTCGCTTGAGTAAGTTTAGTCTTTCGGATGCTTTTTCTGCTAGTCCATCCATGAACATCTTAAAGTTCAATTTTCTGTCTAGTTTCACACGAAGGCATGTTGGATTTTTTTCTTTCATGATTTGAGCACTCTCAAAAGTTATTTTAGTTTAGTCTTGGCTAGTTTGTTGCTAAGAGTGAAGACTGTATATGTAGTTTTACTAGCACTGATCTTCCATTTTTTGTTTTACCTGAATTATGTGCAACTTTGGTACAGAAAACATGTACAACAACCTTGGTACAGAAAACATGTACAGCCACCTTGGTACAGAAAACATGTACAACAACCTTGGTACAGAAAACATGTACAACCACCTTGGTACAGAAAACATGTACAACAACTTTGGTAGAGAAAACATGTACAACAACTTTGGTAGAGAAACCATGTACAACAACTTTGGTAGAGGGGAGAAACCATGTACAACAACTTTGGTAGAGAAACCATGTACAACAACTTTGGTAGAGAAACCATGTACAACAACTTTGGTAGAGAAACCATGTACAACAACGTTTCTACCGAAAACATGTAAAAACTGTAGTGTCAGTGTGATACAGGCAGCCTCTGATGCCGGTCTTGCATGTCGGGGCGTCTTGACACAGTCTGGGTGTTGTAGGTGTTCGATCTCTGTCTGGTGTGTGCAGCCTCAGACAGTTCCGGGCTCTGGACACCAGCTGTTTAGTTCTAGGGGTGCGGGGGAGGAAGGGGGAGAGGGGGGGGGGTTGGCGGAGATTCCGGTTTGGAGAACGGGTGGTAGAGGTAGGGGTAAAATATGGTCACACACCCGGTATAAACAGGTGTACTTACAGGTGTGTCAACAGGTGCACAGACAGACAGACAGACGGACGGACGGAAAGTTAGACAGACAGACAGACGGACGGACGGAAAGTTAGACAGACAGATAGACAGACAGACAGACAGACAGACGACGGACGGACGGAAAGTTAGACAGACAGATAGACAGACAGACAGACAGACAGACGACGGTCGGACGGAAAGTTAGACAGACAGATAGACAGACAGACAGACAGACAGACGGACGGACGGAAAGTTAGACAGACAGATAGACAGACAGACAGACAGACAGACGACGGACGGACGGAAAGTTAGACAGACAGATAGACAGACAGACGGACGGACGGAAAGTTAGACAGACAGATAGACAGACAGACGGACGGACGGAAAGTTAGACAGACAGACAGACAGACAGACGACGGACGGACGGAAAGTTAGACAGACAGATAGACAGACAGACAGACGGACGGAAAGTTAGACAGACAGATAGACAGACAGACGGACGGACGGAAAGTTAGACAGACAGATAGACAGACAGACAGACGGATGGACGGAAAGTTAGACAGACAGACAGATACACAGACAGACAGACAGACGACGGACGGAAAGTTAGACAGACAGACAAATCGACGGACCGAAAGTTAAACAGACAGACATAGATAGATAGATAGATAGATAGATAGGCTAAAGTAGGGTGCGTCACTCTTAGCAAGAAAAAAGTCACGTGACAAGGAACATGAACAGCATTGTACCATACTGTAATACTTTCTGTACATAAAAATATCAGACATCGCTGATCTCTGCACCTTGGCCACAATCATTATCTTAACCTGGACGAGTAATGCTTCAGCTAAAAAAAAAAACCACAAGGTATAAAATTAAATGCAGAAACAAAAGAACTTTGAAGTTAGGCCATCTACTTAGACGATAAAATCGGTGCAAGAAAAAGAAATGCACTTTTGTATTTAGTAATGTAAAAAAAATGAATATGCGACAACAGAAAGTTAACATTAAAGTGGGACAACAGAAAGCTAACATTGAAGTGGGACAATAGAAAGTTAACATTGAAGTGGAACAATAGAAAGTTAACATTGAAGTGGGACAATAGAAAGTTAACATTAAAGTGGGACAATAGAAAGTTAACACTGAAGTGGGACAATAGAAAGTTAACATTGAAGTGGGACAACAGTTAACATTGCAGGCAAAGGTTTTGATTTATAATATATGTGTACGTGGCCATACATGCAAGAACTGAGATAAGTTTCATCTTTGCTCTAAGAATAAGTTCCATCTTTGCTCTAAGAATAAGTTCCATCTTTGCTCTAAGAATAAGTTCCATCTTTGCTCTAAGAATAAGTTTCGTCTTTGCTCTAAGAATAAGTTCCATCTTTGCTCTAAGAATAAGTTCCATCTTTGCTCTAAGAATAAGTTCCATCTTTGCTCTAAGAATAAGTTCCATCTTTGCTCTAAGAATAAGTTCCATCTTAAGTGCTAAAACAGATACAGTCAGGTTGTGCAACATGTCCATCTTCCCTCACTGATGACAACACTAAGCAGCAAAGGCTGTTGTGACATCTGGCAAGATGGATGACAGCAAATTTTACATGGTGAACTTGTGTCATGTGATCGGCATACACAGAACTATGTGTTAGTTATCCATGGCCGACTGCCAGTTTCCCATCAGCTGAAAGGACAGGGAAGAACTGGAGAAGGACCAGCCAACACGAAGAGCACACCTAAGGAAGGAACACTGCTTTATTTGAAGAGAAAACGGGGCCAAATCTGAAGACAGAAAACAGCAAAGTGGCTGGATTCAGCATCGCTAATATCGTTTTCTGTTGTCATGACGATCAGAATGAATTCATAAGCGTTGTTTTCTGTTGTCATGGTGATATATTGTAATGTATTGTATTGTACTGTACTGTATTGTATTGTTTTGTATTGTACTGTACTGTATTGTATTGTATTGTACTGTACTGTCAGTCGTTTGCATGTCACTTAAGGAACTTTACCTTCCTAATAGTTCTTCTGTAGGTACTGTACTGTATTGTATTGTATTGTATTGTATTGTATTGTATTGTATTGTATTGTATTGTATTGTATTGTATTGTATTGTGTTGTGTTGTGTTGTGTTGTGTTGTGTTGTATTGTATTGTATTGTATTGTATTGTATTGTATTGTATTGTGTTGTGTTGTATTGTATTGTATTGTATTGTATTGTGTTGTATTGTATTGTATTGTGTTGTATTGTATTGTATTGTATTGTGTTGTGTTGTGTTGTATTGTATTGTATTGTATTGTATTGTATTGTATTGTATTGTGTTGTATTGTATTGTATTGTATTGTATTGTATTGTATTGTATTGTATTGTGGGCCACTAAAAACCAGCCAAGGCTGGGAATACAATACTTCACCACAGATCACGTATACAGTGTGTTGTAAACATTCCTATCAGACAAATGACAAAGCTGTCATAGAATATGTGAATCACGTACGTGGCCAAACTTATGTGACATGATAAAACCATCTAACACATGTCAGCTACTCAAATAAAATACATCAAACTGAGTTTCTGGAATAAAGTACATCAGAACTGAGTTTCTGAAATAAAGTACATCAGAACTGAGTTTCTGAAATAAAGTACATCAGAACTGAGTTTCTGAAATAAAGTACATCAGAACTGAGTTTCTGGAATAAAATACATCAGAACTGAGTATCAGAAAGTTGAAATATTTCATCTTCGAGACTTTTTAACCTGCAAACATTCTGTGACTTATTTCTTTCAATGTTAAAATTTTTCAGTTAGTCAAAATCTGGTTGTTAACATCGGCTTTTTGTTAGGATAATTTTTTCATTACTCGACGTTGTTTAGTTAACATCAAACTTGCGCACACATTTCAGTTAGTAAATAAGATTTGATTATTGACATCAACTTTGTGCACATTTTCCCCTTTTGGACAAGAAATGATGTTACATTCAAGCGCTTGATCACTTCTATAAGACCAGGTCGTCTATGCTGGCCGACTTTCTTTTGGTGAGAGACATAAAGATCTCCAGGTGCATGATGGCCGACTTTCTTTTGGTGAAAGAAATAAGAATGTCCAGGTAAATGATGGCCGACTTTCTTTTGGTGAGAGAAATAAAGATCTCCAGGTAAATGATGGCCGACTTTCTTTTGATGAGAGAAATAAAGATCTCCAGGTAAATGATGGCCGACTTTCTTTTGGTGAGAGAAATAAAGATCTCCAGGTAAATGATGGCCGACTTTCTTTTGGTGAAAGAAATAAGAAAGTCCAGGTAAATGATGGCCGACTTTCTTTTGGTGAGAGAAATATAGATCTCCAGGTAAATGATGGCCGACTTTCTTTTGGTGAGAGAAATAAGAAAGTCCAGGTAAATGATGGCCGACTTTCTTTTGATGAGAGAAATAAAGATCTCCAGGTAAATGATGGCCGACTTTCTTTTGGTGAGAGAAATAAAGACCTCCAGGTAAATGATGGCCGACTTTCTTTTGGTGAGAGAAATAAAGATCTCCAGGTAAATGATGGCCGACTTTCTTTTGGTGAAAGAAATAAAGATCTCCAGGTAAATGATGGCCGACTTTCTTTTGGTGAAAGAAATAAAGACCTCCAGGTAAATGATGGCCGACTTTCTTTTGGTGAGAGAAATAAAGATCTCCAGGTGCCTCAGGACGAAAATCTCGCTATTTCTACCTCTTTTTTGTTACCTTGTGTTCTTTACATATGATCATAGTTTGCTCTCTCTTTTGTTAGCTTGTGTTCTTTACATATGATCATAGTTTGCTCTCCCTTTTGTTAGCTTGTGTTCTTTACATATGATCATAGTTTGCTCTCTCTTTTGTTACCTTGTGTTCTTTACATATGATCATAGTTTGCTCTCTCTTTTGTTACCTTGTGTTCTTTACATATGATCATAGTTTGCTCTCTCTTTTGTTACCTTGTGTTCTTTACATATGATCATAGTTTGCTCTCTCTTTTGTTACCTTGTGTTCTTTACATATGATCATAGTTTGCTCTCTCTTTTGTTACCTTGTGTTCTTTACATATGATCATAGTTTGCTCTCTCTTTTGTTACCTTGTGTTCTTTACATATGATCATAGTTTGCTCTCTCTTTTGTTACCTTGTGTTCTTTACATATGATCATAGTTTGCTCTCTCTTTTGCTACCTTGTGTTCTTTACATATGATTATAGCTTACTTTCTCTTTTGTTAGCTTGTGTTCTTTACATATGATCATAGCTTACTCTCTCTTTTGTTAGCTTGTGTTCTTTACAAATGATCATAGTTTATTCTCTCCTTTGTTAGCTTGTGTTCTTTACAAATGATCATAGTTTATTCTCTCCTTTGTTAGCTTGTGCTCTTTACAAATGATCATAGTTTATTCTCTTTTGTTAGCTTGTGTTCTTTACATATGATCATAGTTTACTCTCTTGTGTTAGCTTGTGTTCTTTACAAATGATCATAGTTTATTCTCTTTTGTTAGCTTGTGTTCTTTACATATGATCATAGCTTACTCTCTTTTGTTAGCTTGTGTTCTTTACAAACGATCATAGTTTATTCTTTCCTTTGTTAGCTTGTGTTCTTTACATATGATCATAGCTTACTCTCTTTTGTTAGCTTGTGTTCTTTACATATGATCATAGCTTACTCTCTTTTGTTAGCTTGTGTTCTTTACATATGATCATAGTTTATTCTCTCCTTTGTTAGCTTGTGTTCTTTACAAATGATCATAGTTTATTCTCTCCTTTGTTAGCTTGTGTTCTTTACATATGATCATAGTTTACTCTCTTTTGTTAGCTTGTGTTCTTTACATATGATCATAGCTTACTCTCTTTTGTTAGCTTGTGTTCTTTACATATGATCATAGTTTACTCTCTTTTGTTAGCTTGTGTTCTTTACATATGATCATAGCTTACTCTCTTTTTCAGCTCTCGTCCTGAATGTTTCTTTTGTTGTTGTTGTTGTTTTGTTTAGAATAAGTTAAAATTTGTTATAAAACTACTAATCTCATGAAAAATATTGCTACATTAAAAAGAGCAACAACAGCAAATCTATCACTATTACTTATGCTATTGCTACTACTACATCTGTAACGAACGTTACTACTACACCATGTAACTAATGTTACTACCACATCTCTTGCTGCTACTATTACTACTACTACACCTGTTACTAATGTTACTAATCCATCTCTTGCTGCTACTATTACTACTACTACTACACCTGTAACTAAAGTTACTACTCCATCTCTTGCTGCTATTACTACTACACCTGTTACTAATGTTACTACTAAGCGTACATCTGGTGTTGCTACTATTACTACTTTACCTGTTACTATTGCTGCTAAACCTGTTACTAGTTCTATTACTACTACTACTACTACTACTACTACTACTACTACTGCTACTACTACTACTACTACTACTACTACTATTACTACTACTATTACTGGTACTGCCACTACTTTTATAATTGTTTTTCTTGTTGCTGCTGCTGCTATTATAATTTTTACTACTACTACTACTACTACTACTACTACTATACTACTACTACTACTACTACTACTATTACTACTACTACTACTACTACTACTACTACTACTACTACTGCTACTACTACTTCTACAACAACTACTATTACTACTACTACTACTACTGCTGCTGCTACTACTACTACTACTACTACTACTACGACATCATGTGCAATGAAAACAGCATTACTGCTGGTATCATCAGTATAACAACTCTACAACATTTACTATTAGTAATATTACTGGTAATACAGCTACAGTTACTACCACTTCCACTGATACTTCTACTACTACCATTAGTGTAAATATAGTATTACAACAAGCCAGAAAAAAACCTGTTCCAATACCATGTCTTACAATTACCACAAAACAACAACAACAACATAAATGATTGAGAGTCACGTAAAAAAACAGCTGGGCTGTACAGAGAAAGAAGTTGATAACAGAGGCAAGGAAGAACTTTATCCAGTGTAGGGGACAACAGTCAGTGCTGTCCAAAGTGTACCAGGCAAACTGTAGTGGAATACTGTCAGCGTGTTACTGTGTAGAATATTGTCAGCGTGTTACTGTGTAGAATATTGTCAGCGTGTTACTGTGTAGAATACTGTCAGCGTGTTACTGTGTAGAATATTGTCAGCGTGTTACTGTGTAGAATATTGTCAGCGTGTTACTATGTAGAATAATGTCAGCGTGTTACTATGTAGAATATTGTCAGCGTGTTACTGTGTAGAATATTGTCAGCGTGTTACTGTGTAGAATATTGTCAGCGTGTTACTATGTAGAATACTGTCAGCGTGTTACTGTGTAGAATATTGTCAGCGTGTTACTATGTAGAATATTGTCAGAGTGTTACTGTTTAGAATATGTCAGAGTGTTACTGTTTAAAATATGTCAGAGTGTTACTGTGTAGAATATGTCAGCGTGTTACTGTGTAAAATATGTCAGAGTGTTAGTGTGTAGAATATGTCAGAGTGTTACTGTGTAGAATATGTCAGAGTGTTATTGTGTAGAATATGTCAGAGTGTTACTGTGTAGAATATGTCAGAGTGTTAGTGTGTAGAATATGTCAGCGTGTTACTGTGTAGAATATGTCAGAGTATTACTGTGTAGAATATGTCAGAGTGTTACTGTGTAGAACATGTCAGTGTGTTATTGTGTAGAATATGTCAGCGTGTTACTGTGTTTAATTGTTGTCAACATATTGCGACAAAACTTTTAGAGAGGTGAATACATTTTGTGTTGAAAGAGCCAAAGAATTTTTTTTTAATCTGTGCCCTTTGTTACTTACAGGGCAACGTTCACATCTGAGACATTTCGATCAGGTTGTTTAATTAACTTTGTTTCCAGCACAAGAGGTTTGTGGCTGTCTACATACACCGACAACACAAAAGGTTTGTGATTGTTTATACACAGCGACAACACAAGAGGTTTGTGATTGTTTATACGCACCGACAATACAAGAGGTTTGTGGTTGTCTACATGCATCGACAATACAAGAGGTTTGTGATTGTTTATACGCACCGACAATACAAGAGGTTTGTGGTTGTCTACATGCATCGACAATACAAGAGGTTTGTGATTGTTTACATGCACCGACAGTACAAGAGGTTTGTGACTGTTTACATTCACAGACAATACAAGAGGTTTGTGATTGCTTACAAGTACCGACAATATAAGAGATTTGTGGCTGTTTACATGCACTGACCTACAATATAAGAGATTTGTGGCTGTTTACATGTACGCAGAGGTTTGTTGTTACTGCTGCAACCATGTATTTTCCTGTTGTAATACTATATCTGTGATGTCCGAATGTCTTCCGGATTTAGCTTAGAAATGCAAGAATTTTGCTGACACGGCCACAGATCTGAGAGTAAAAAATGCCCGCAACATGTGAAGTAGAACAAATGTAAAATGTCTGTTTCATCAAGACCGGATGGGAGCGTGTATTTAAGTATTTGAAAAAAAAGAGGGGGGGGGAGGGTGGAAATGACAATAAACGCAGGATTGCCCTAATTCACTCACACTCCCGCTCTCCCCACCCCTCTTCTCCGAAATCCCCCTTCCCCACTACATAAATTCGATCTTTAACACCATTCAGAAGTCTGCATCGACGGGGCGGAGCCTTGTGATCACGTGACTACGGTCCATGTAAAGGTCATATCCGCCCATCTCCCATTTCGTGCTGACTGTTATCCAATCGGCAGACAGAGCCTACAGACCGGCAGATAAAGTCTTGGAGAAAATGCAAGAATTTCCACAGACTTGGATGGTAGCAGGACTGAAAACTCTTATAGGCGCAGAGAAAATTCCGGGCTCTAATTGAAATGGCCGGACTGAGAGATGACAGCTCAGACTAGATTGCGTGAATACAATCACTCAGGTATTCGATGTTTGAATATATCACTCAGGTATTAGATATTTGAATATATCACTCAGGTATTAGATGTTTGAATATATCACTCAGGTATTCGATGTTTGAATATATCACTCAGGTATTAGATGTTTGAATATATCACTCAGGTATTCGATGTTTGAATATATCACTCAGGTATTAGATGTTTGAATATATCACTCAGGTATTAGATGTTTGAATATATCACTCAGGTATTAGATGTTTGAATATATCACTCAGGTATTAGATGTTTGAATATATCACTCAGGTATTAGATGTTTGAATATATCACTCAGGTATTAGATGTTTGAATATATCACTCAGGTATTAGATGTTTGAATATATCACTCAGGTATTAGATGTTTGAATATATCACTCAGGTATTAGATGTTTGAATATATCATTCAGGTATTAGATGTTTGAATATATCACTCAGGTATTAGATGTTTGAATATATCACTCAGGTATTAGATGTTTGAATATATCACTCAGGTATTAGATGTTTGAATACAGCCACTGAGGTATAAGATGTTTGAATACAGCCACTGAGGTATAAGATGTTTGAATACAATGACTCAGGTATTAGGTGTTTGAATACACTCACTCAGGTATTAGATGTGTGAATACAATCATTCAGATATTAGGTGTTTGAATACAATCACTGAGGTATTAGATACTTGAATACAATCACTCAGGTATTAGATGTGTGAATACAACCATTGAGGTATTAGATGCTTGAGTACAGTCACTCATGTATTAGATGCTTTAATACAATCACTCATGTATTAGATGCTTGAGTACAATCGCTCATGTAGTTAGTAATTGTGAAGGTTTTTCTCATGACCGTGTATTCACTGAGACCATTTCAAAGTCCCAGCTTCTCTTCCACACAGCCATGTCTTTTTCTCACACAATATATACCTTAGACAATCTACAGTAAACAGAATATATATCTTAGACAATCTCTACAGTAAGCAGAATATATATATATATATATCTTAGACAATCTATAGTAAGCAGAATATATATCTTAGACAAGCTATAGTAAGCAGAATATATATCTTAGACAATCTATAATAAGCAGAATATATATCTTAGACAATCTATAGTAAGCAGAATATATATCTCAGACAATCTCTACAGTAAGCAGAATATATATATCTTAGACAATCTCTACAGTAAGCAGTAAATATATCTTAGCAATCTACAGTAAGCAGAAAATATACGTATCTTCGAAAATCTGCAGTAAGCAGAAAGTTCATTGTTAAAATTTAGTAAATGATTTTAGCAAAATGTGCAGATAAATAAAGTAGATAGGAGACACTGAGATGCAGATACACTTGAAATGAGGCACTAAAATGTAGACAAAGTAGATAGGAGGCACTAAAATATAAAGTAGGTAGAGGTACTGAAATGTAGATAATGTAGAAAGGAGGCACTGAAAAGTAGATAAATCAAAACAAGGACAAACAGTTTCTCGTCATCAGGTCTGAAGAGCTACGTTTAGATCAGAGTAGGACAAACAAACATCTTCTCGGGAGATTCTCAGAGCAGGACAAACAACCATCTTCTCGGGAGATTCTCAGACCAGGACAAACAACCATCTTCTCAGGAGATTCTCAGACCAGGACAAACAACCATCTTCTCGGGAGATTCTCAGACCAGGACAAACAACCATCTTCTCGGGAGATTCTCAGACCAGGACAAACAACCATCTTCTCGGGAGATTCTCAGAGCAGGACAAACAACCATATTCTCAGGAGATTCTCAGACCAGGACAAACAGCCATCTTCTCGGGAGATTCTCAGACTAGGACAAACAACCATCTTCTCAGGAGATTCTCAGAGCAGGACAAACAACCATCTTCTCAGGAGATTCTCAGACTAGGACAAACAACCATCTTCTCAGGAGATTCTCAGACCAGGACAAACAACCATCTTCTCGGGAGATTCTCAGACCAGGACAAACAACCATCTTCTCGGGAGATTCTCAGACCAGGACAAACAACCATCTTCTCAGGAGATTCTCAGACCAGGACAAACAACCATCTTCTCAGGAGATTCTCAGACTAGGACAAACAACCATCTTCTCAGGAGATTCTCAGAGTAGGACAAACAACCATCTTCTCGGGAGATTCTCAGACCAGGACAAACAACCATCTTCTCAGGAGATTCTCAGACCAGGACAAACAACCATCTTCTCAGGAGATTCTCAGAGCAGGACAAACAACCATCTTCTCAGGAGATTCTCAGACCAGGACAAACAACCATCTTCTCAGGAGATTCTCAGACCAGGACAAACAACCATCTTCTCGGGAGATTCTCAGACCAGGACAAACAACCATCTTCTCAGGAGATTCTCAGACTAGGACAAACAACCATCTTCTCAGGAGATTCTCAGACCAGGACAAACAACCATCTTCTCGGGAGATTCTCAGACCAGGACAAACAACCATCTTCTCAGGAGATTCTCAGAGTAGGACAAACAACCATCTTCTCAGGACGGGGCCCATTAACCACTGGGCCACGAGAGCGACGGCTTATCACATACAAACCAATGTTAACTTCTCCATCATTTTATCACATCAAACCAATGTTAACTTCTCCATCATTTTATCACATACAAACCGATGTTAATTTCTGCATCTTTTTATCACATACAAACTGATGTTAATTTCTCCATAATTTTATCACATACAAACCGATGTTAATTTCTCCATAATTTTATCACATACAAACCGATGTTAATTTCTGCATCTTTTTATCACATACAAACTGATGTTAATTTCTCCATAATTTTATAACATACAAACCGATATTAATTTCTCCATAATTTTATCACACACAAACCGATATTAATTTCTCCATAATTTTATTACATACAAACCGATATTAATTTCTCCATCATTTTATCACATACAAACCGATGTTAATTTCTCCATTATTTTCAGAAATGCCAGGAAAAAAGAACTCTGAAACAAATTTTTGTCTGGTTTGTCCATGAGTTCTTAACAGTGTTTTCAGTATTCATTGCTTCAGAGAACACAAAGGTCTGTGCCGAGTTCTTGACAGTGTTTCCAGTGTTCTTTGCTTCAGAGAACACAAAGTTCTGTGGGCAGACAAAGGCTCCTAGCTACATAAGGGGATAGACATTCTGTCTAGTCTTGTTATGTCTGTCAAATGCTTTGTTAATAAGTTATCCTGGCTTGTTATCATTCGCGGGAAATATAACATATTTTAAGCACTTTATGCAGTTGCTGCAGAGAGACGCACAAAACGAGAGCAGACGTTTTAAGATACATATCAGTATATACATATCAGAGGATACATATCAGAAGATGCATATCAGAAGATTACATATCAGAAGATGCATATCAGAAGATACATATCAGAAGATGCATATCAGAAGATATATATTAGAAGATTGCATATCAGAAGATACATATTAGAACTGATCAGAATACAAAAGAGAACAAATGATAGAAAGTGGCGAGTGACAGAAAACAAGAGAATAAATGATATAAAGTTCTGAGTCTCAGAATACAGTACAAGAGAATAAGTGATATAAAGTGATAAGTGACAGAATACAGGGGCATTTAAAACCAACTCCAGTGGTCAAGTATTTTTCATTAAATCTGTTGTGTTTCACCAATGGACAATATTGGATAGATGTGTACATTATTCAAACTAAATCCTTTAAAACCTACAAAGTCTGTTTGCCATACCAAAAGTAAATAAACTATACAACATATAATTATCAAATGTTAAAATGTTCCAACTTTTTGTGCGGCGTTCTGAAGTAAGAGTCCAGAATAAATGTAATACTGCATGTGTGGACATCGTGTAACAGATTTAGTAAGATGGGAGATGTAATACTGCATGTGTGGACATCGTGTAACAGATTTAGTAAGATGGGAGATGTAATACTGCATGTGTGGACATCATGTAACAGATTTAGTAAGATGGGAGATGTAATACTGCATGTGTGGACATCGTGTAATAGATTTAGTAAGATGGGAGATGTAATACTGCATGTGTGGACATCGTGTAACAGATTTAGTAAGATGGGAGATGTAATACTGCATGTGTGGACATCGTGTAACAGATTTAGTAAGATGGGAGATGTAATACTGCATGTGTGGACATCGTGTAACAGATTTAGTAAGATGGGAGATGTAATACTGCATGTGTGGACATCATGTAACAGATTTAGTAAGATGGGAGATGTAATACTGCATGTGTGGACATCATGTAACAGATTTAGTAAGATGGGAGATGTAATACTGCATGTGTGGACATCATGTAACAGATTTAGTAAGATGGGAGATGTAATACTGCATGTGTGGACATCGTGTAACAGATTTAGTAAGATGGGAGATGTAATACTGCATGTGTGGACATCATGTAACAGATTTAGTAAGATGGGAGATGTAATACTGCATGTGTGGACATCGTGTAACAGATTTAGTAAGATGGGAGTTAGAGAAAAAATAATTATAATTCACGGCGTTGTCACTGTTTGTGTTTCTTGTCAGTCGACATCAATCATCGGTCAGGGGAGCTAGTTCTGTCCGTTCTTTTTTTTTCTTTTCTGAACATGGACTACTCAATTTTGTGAGAAATGTTTTTCTAAGCTGAAATAACTAGAGAGAGAGAGAGAGAGAGAGAGAGAGAGAGAGAGAGAGAGGAGAGAATTCTATTACCCGGAGCTAGCTAGATGGGCGGGGCTTGTCTAGGTTACCCACTCTCTTCCGGTCCACGCTGATGATGTAACTCAAGCGTCCATGTTGCAGGAACTAAAGAAAATAGTGCAATGAAATGCTAATTTATATCCCAGGGTAGAGCATCCGCCATTTTGAAAACTGCTAACATATGTTTTATCTACAGAAACTGTTGATCAGACTTTGAGAAGCTCTGACCTGTGTCGTCATGTAGACGGACTGACTTGTTGAAAGGCGTTAGAGATAGCTTCTACAAGAAACAGGTAAAAAAAATGTTTCTTTTCTGAAACCAATTTTCATAAATCTCTTTCCAAATTTCATGCCGAAGTCTGTGCAACAAGTGAGAGTCCATATCTGCAGAAAATTGTTAGAGCTGTATTTGACACTTTCATATTTATGAAATTTTATTCTGTTTTAAAGTTTTCCAGCACTGAAATATGTTTTATTAAAAGAAGAACCATTTTTTTCTTCGGTATTTTTCTTTAAAAGTTCATGAACGTTAGTGTTTCCATAAAAGTTTTTTTCTTTCTTTACAAATTCCAGAGCGTCTGTGCTTCCAACCCTAATAATTAGATTATAATTTTAAAAACCTACGGTCTCTTTTCTTATCTAAATGTCCAAACCCTGACTCTGTTCTACTAAAACAATTTATGTTAATGTTCAGGTACCTTGTCTCTTCGCCAGTATAGTAATGTATGTATTTCTCCAAATTTGTCTCAGTCCAACATGCCGACTTTAATGTAAATTCTCAGCCCATCATATTTATGTAGATATTCACTTAAATTCAATCTCAGCCCATCATATCTATGTCATATTAATCATTTAAACTCTATCTCAACCCAACATATGTATGTATACATTCATTTAAAATCTTTCAAAATTATACAAAAGGTTCTACATATGGCCAAAATTATCGCAGCTGCCAGTGGCAGATCTCCGATAATTATGCAAACTTGAAAGTTATAACACAAGAATGAAAAAAAAAATCAGTCCAACATAAAGAAAAATCAAGTAACCAGCAAAACAAGAAGAAAAGAAAAACTAAATTATCGGTGAAGCAGAAAGAACAAGATTAAATCTTCTTTAAAACAGGGATAAAAAAGCAACTAAACAGTGAAACATGGAGAAAAGAGAGAGATAGAAAACGCACAAAAAAGAATACACAATCAAAACAGCTGCAAATTTTAAACTCCGGTCCCAAAAACCAAATAAGATATTTTTGAGAAAGCGAACTTCACCTTTGCTTGTGAACATTGTCCCCACTATCTGTACTTAACTTAGCCTAAGTGAACAGCCTTACTGAGCAGCCTAAGTGAACAGCCTTACTGAGCAGCCTAAGTAAACAGCCTGGCTGAAAAGTTTGAATGAACAGCTTACTTAACAACTTGAGTGAAACATTTTTTTGCCATTGAGTTCTCTATATAATCAGTAATGATAATGACTGCGACGCCATGAAACTTATCACTTTCATGATATTTTATGCCAATATTTAGCAGCAAATTTGTAGCTATGACATAAGTGCCAGCAGCAGTTGTACTTGTACATAAATGCGCATATGGTTTCCAAGAAAACAAACAAAAAAAAAGAATGCTAGAATTAATAAGAAAAAAAAATGGCCGAACCTACAGTAGTAGTGTGCAAAATTAGAACTACACATCTGCAAGTCTAGCGTCCATTGGCAGTTTTTTTTTGTGTTTCAAAGAACAAAATTATACAGTACAATTAGCTTGATACTTCAGTACTACAGACTGTTTGTATATTTGCTACATGTATGCTTTTATATTTCTTTGAAAAAAAAGAGTGTGAATTATAAAAGTCATTTATGCTTGAAGTAAAAGCAAAACAAGAGCAAGCTGTGCTTAAAATAAAGAAGTATCTATGGTTTACTCTTCAGAGCATGCCAGTTTGGTAGATCTTGCGTGCCTTGGCAAATCAATGCTCACAACAATATTTAAGCAAAGTAAATAAAATGAAAAATAGCACATTTCTAACCGATCCATATTTTTAAATTATAGAGTAACTTTCTCACAGTTTGTTTGTACCAACATTTCTCATAAAAATTCATTATAGCAGAGCTTGGAAATTAATTCTGGAGTGGAAGACTTAAAGTAATGAGTGGAAGAGTTAAAGTAATAAGTGGAAGAGTTAAAGTAAGGAGTGAAAGAGGTAAAGTAAGGAGTGGAAGAGGTATAGTAAGGAGTGGAAGACTTAAAGTAAGGAGTGAAAGAGTTAAAGTAAGGAGTGAAAGAGTTAAAGTAAGGAGTGGAAGACTTAGATTAAGGAGTGGAAGACTTAAAGTAAGGATTGGAATAGTTAAAGTAAGGAGTGAAAGGGGTAAAGTAAGGAGTGGAAAAATTAAACATTTACAAGCCTTGCAGTTTGTTTATTTTTAGAAGAGAAACAAATAATCTCATGTACAAGCTATCAGCATTGGAGTATTTTTAAAAGAGAAACAAATAATCTCATGTACAAGCTATCAGCATTGGAGTATTTTTAGAAGAGAAACAAATAATCTCATCTACAAGCTATCAGCATTGGAGTATTTTTAGAAGAGAAACAAATAATCTCATGTCAAGCTATCAGCATTGGAGTATTTTTAGAAGAGAAACAAATAATCTCATGTAAAAGCTATCATCCTAGCAGTTTTTAAAGAAGAGAAACAAATAATCTCATGTATAAGCTATCAGCCTTATAGTTTTTTTTAACAAGAGAAACAAATAATCTAATGTACAAGCTATCAGCCTTACAGCTCTGTGTGTATGTGTGCGTGTGTGTGTTTTTAATGAGAAACAAATAAGGAAATAAAGAAGCAACAGCTGATGAGGTTAGTAAAGAAAAGACAAACATGAACTGCTCTAGATTTAGAAATATCGTAGCCGTGGAAGTAACAAAACAAAATATTCACTTCAACAAACAAGCAGAACATAATTTCATTAAGTTGCTAATTAGATGTTGGTGTGCAACGTCTCTCAGGGTTCGCAACTTGAGAATAAAGTCCTAGCTGGTCTGGTCATGTCTTAAAAAAATAGTTTTCTATAACTGCGCTGGGTCAGATTACAACCATTAGTCAAATTAGTTAGTACATTTTAAACTTTAGTAAAGCCAGTTTATAAACTTTAGTGAAGCTAGTAAAAAATAGTAAAACCAGCCAATAAACTAAAGCAAAATCTGTCAAGAAACTTTAGTAAAATCAACCAATAAGCTGTAGTAAAACCTGTCAATATAATTTAGTAAAACCAATAAATAACTCTAGTAAAACTAGTCAATAAGCTCTATTAAAACCAGTCAATAAACTATAGTAAAATCAGTCAATAAATTTTAATAAAATCAGTAAATAAACTTTGATAAAACCAGTCAATAAACTCTAGTCAAATCAGTCATTACACTTTAATAAAACCAGTCAATAAACTTTTAGTAAAACAAGTCAATAAAGTTTAATAAAACCAGTCAATAAATTCTAATAAAACCAGTCAATAAACTTGAGTAAAACCAGTCATTAAACTTTAATAACAAACTTTAGTAAAATCGTTCAATAATCTTCAGTAAAATCGGTCAGTAAGCTACCAACACCATCAATAAACTTTATTAGAGCCAATCAATAAACTTTAGTTAAAAACCAGTTTACAAACTTTATTAAGCCCAGTTAATAAACTTTAGCTAAAGTAGTCAGTCAGCTTTGGTTAAACCTGCTAATCAAATGTGGTTAAACCAGTCAGTCAAATGTGGTTAAACCAGTCGCGCAGTTTGAACGATGTAAACAGTATGACGCGTCATCAAATTTTCCTTTAGAAAACTTTTGTAAAGCTCCAATACAGATCCGGTCACTGTGAAGGCTGGGCCGAGACATGGACTTTGTACAACTGTGACATGCTCACAGCGAGCAGCCTACAGCACAGTCAATTTTTATTTTTGAAATAAGCGAACATAAGTAAGTGAAAATAAATGAGGAGAAACAAGTGATAGACGAATTTTGTTACAGAGAGCAAAGATAACCCAATTTTCTTCAACAAAACAGCATGAAGGTTTGAGTGAGATCAAGAGAACAGCATGAAAGTTTGAGTGAGGTCAATATAACAGCATGAAAGTTTGAGTGATGTCAAGAAAACAGCATGAAAGCCTGAGTGAGGTCAAGAGAACAGCATGAAAGTTTGAGTGAGATCAATATAACAGCATGAAAGTTTGAGTGATGTCAAGAAAACAGCATGAAAGCCCGAGTGAGGTCAAGAGAACAGCATGAAAGTCTGAGTGAGGTCAAGAAAACAGCATGAAAGTCTGAGTGAGGTCAAGAAAACAACATGAAAGCCTGAGTGAGGCCAAGGAAACAGCATGAAAGTTTGAGTGATGTCAAGAAAACAACATGAAAGTGTGAGTGAGGTCAATAGAACAGCATGAAAGTGTGAGTGAGGCAAATAGAACAGCACGAAAGTCTGCGTGATGTCAAGAAAACAGCATGAAAGCCTGAGTGAGGACAAGAGAACAGCATGAAAGTGTGAGTGAGGTCAGTAGAGCAGCATGAGAGTTTGAGTGAGGTCAAGAGAACAGCATGAAAGTTTGATTGATGTCAAGAAAACAGCATGAAAGTGTGAGTGAGGTCAATAGAAAAGTATGAAAGCCTGAGTGAGGTCAAGAAAACAACATGAAAGCCTGAGTGATATCAAGAGAACAGCATGAAAGTGTGAGTGAGGACAAGAGAACAGCATGAAAGTGTGAGTGAGGTCAAGAGAACAGCATGAAAGTGTGAGTGAGGTCAAGAGAACAGCACGAAAGTTTGATTGATGTCAAGAAAACAGCATGAAAGTGTGAGTGAGGTCAATAGAAAAGTATGAAAGCCTGAGTGAGGTCAAGAAAACAACATGAAAGCCTGAGTGATATCAAGAGAACAGCATGAAAGTGTGAGTGAGGACAAGAGAACAGCATGAAAGTGTGAGTGAGGTCAAGAGAACAGCATGAAAGTGTGAGTGAGGTCAAGAGAACAGCATGAAAGTGTGAGTTAGATCAATAGAACAGCATGAATGTGTGAGTGAGGTCAAGAGAACAGCATGAAAGTGTGAGTGAGGTCAATAGAACAGCATGAAAATTTGATAGATGTCAAGAAAATAGCATGAAAGTGTGAGTGAGGCCAATAGAACAGTATGAAAGCCTGAGTGAGGTCAAGAAAACAACATGAAAACCTGAGTGAGGTCAAGAAAACAGCATGAAAGTTGAGTGAAGTCAAGAAAACAGCATGAAAGTTTGAGTGAAGTCAAGAAAACAGCATGAAAGTTTGAGTGAAGTCAAGAATTTGTTTAGTTTTTATTTAGACAATGTGAGCAGATTTATATATTAAGAATAAATTTGGAAAATGTGAGCAAATTTATGCCATCATCATCATCATCATCATCATCATCATCATCATCATCATCATCATCATCAATCCTAGTATGTAAAACTGTCACACTGAGCAAGTACTTCAATCTTAGTATGTAAAACTGTCACACTGAACAAGTACTTCAATCCTAGTATGTAAAACTGTCACACTGAACAAGTACTTCAATCCTAGTATGTAAAACTGTTACACTGAACAAGTACTTCAATCCTAGTATGTAAAACTGTCACACTGAGCAAGTACTTCAATCCTAGTATGTAAAACTGTCACACTGAACAAGTACTTCAATCCTAGTATGTAAAACTGTTACACTGAACAAGTACTTCAATCCTAGTATGTAAAACTGTCACACTGAGCAAGTACTTCAATCCTAGTATGTAAAACTGTCACACTGAACAAGTACTTCAATCCTAGTATGTAAAACTGTTACACTGAGCAAAACACCCAACTGACAGAACACGTCGCATGTTCATTATAACTATAGACAGCTGCTATCATCACCATACCACCACCACCATCACCACCATCACCACCAACAACAACGACAACACCTATTTGTTGTCGTTTACATCTGGGTTATTTTGCGTGTTGCATTATTTCCGTCGTTGTGATGTCAGGTAATCGGTGTTCAAGAAGTTTACAAAAATGTGTTTATCTAACTTGTTGTCTTGTTTATCTAACTTGTTGTCTTGTTTATCTAACTTGTCGTCTTGTTTATCTAACTTTTTGTCTTGTTTATCTAACTTGTCGTCTTGTTTATCTAACTTTTTGTCTTGTTTATCTAACTTGTTGTCTTGTTTATCTAACTTGTCGTCTTGTTTATCTAACTTGTTGTCTTGTTTATCTAACTTGTTGTCTTGTTTATCTAACTTGTTGTCTTGTTTATCTAACTTGTTGTCTTGTTTATCTAACTTGATGTCTTGTTTATCTAACTTGTTGTCTTGTTTATCTAACTTGATGTCTTGTTTATCTAACTTTTTGTCTTGTTTATATAACTTGTTGTCTTGTTTCTCTAACTTGTTGTCTTGTTTATCAACCTTTTTGTCTTGTTTATCTAACTTGTTGTCTTGTTTATCTAACTTGTTGTCTGGTTTATCTAACTTTTTGTCTGGTTTATCTAACTTTTTGTCTTGTTTATCAACCTTCTTGTCTTGTTTATTTAACTTTTTGTCTTGTTTATCTAACTTTTTGTCTTGTTTATCTAACTTCTTGCCTTGTTTATCTAATTGTTGTCTTGTTTATCTAACTTGTTGTCTTGTTTATCTAACTTGTTGTCTTGTTTATCTAACTTGTTGTCTTGTTTATCTAACTTGTTGTCTTGTTTATCTAACTTGTTGTCTTGTTTATCAACCTTTTTGTCTTGTTTATCTAACTTTTTGTCTTGTTTATCTAACTTCTTGCCTTGTTTATCTAACTTGTTGTCTTGTTTATCTAACTTTTTGTCTTGTTTATCAACCTTTTTGTCTTGTTTATCTAACTTTTTGTCATGTTCATCTAACTTGTTGTCTTGTTTATCTAACTTTTTGTCTTGTTCATCTAACTTGTTGTCTTGTTTATCTAACTTGTTGTCTTGTTTATCTAACTTTTTGTCTTGTTTATATAACTTGTTGTCTTTTTTATCAACCTTTTTTGTCTTGTTTATCAACCTTTTTGTCTTGTTTATCTAACTTTTTATCTTGTTTATCAACCTTTTTGTCTTGTTTATCTAACTTTTTGTCTTGTTTATCTAACTTGTTGTCTTGTTTATCTAACTTTTTGTCTTGTTTATATAACTTGTTGTCTTTTTTATCAACCTTTTTTGTCTTGTTTATCAACCTTTTTATCTTGTTTAACTAACTTGTTGTCTTGTTTATCTAACTTGTTGTCTTCTTTATCTAACTTTTTGTCTTGTTTATCTAACTTTTTGTCTTCTTTATCTAACTTTTTGTCTTGTTTGCTGCGTCTTTTCGCCGTTTATGACTGGAAAATTTGTGAGTTTGTTATCTTTGTCACTGCTGGTGCACAAGACTGGAAATGTTGTCTGCTCTATCACTAAACATGACAAGAAAACGTCTTTGTGTAACTACATGTATAAGTAACAAGAAAACTTCTATGTGTAACTACATGCACAAATGACAAGAAAACTTCTCTGTGTAACTACATGTACAAATGACAAGAAAACTTCTCTGTGTAACTACATGTACACATAAAAAGAAAACTTCTTTGTGTAACTACAATACAAATGACAAGAAAACGTCTCTGTAACTACTTGTACAAATGACAAGAAAACTTATCTGTGTAACTACATGTACAAATGACAAGAAAACTTCTCTGTGTAACTACATGTACAAATGACAAGAAAGCTTCTTTGTGTCACTACATGTGTAAATGGCAGGTGACCTTGTCTGTTATTACATGTACAAATGACTGGAAAATGTGTAAGTAATATCACATCCACAAATGGGATGTAAACGTGCTACACGTAGAGATACCATAACTGCTATTTTTTGTTATCTCTAACATCGTTCATTTTTCTCTTTCTTGAACACAAAAAGTGAGATGTGTTTTGGTAATCTTTATCTTCATTTCTTGTCACAGACCACTCGTATAAATGATTTATGTGGATGCTTTGTTTTATCACAA